>JABFPM010004910.1:0-11953 GCA_022817325.1 Idris sp. 1 HC-2018 | reverse complement strand
GAGAGACAGAGAGAGAAAAAAATGATTAAAAAAATATTAAGAATAAGAAAAATACGCACGATCGTCCGTCTCGGTTTGTGGCTCGCGCTGTCTCTGTCGTCGCTCGGGCGGGGCTTGTTTTGCCAGGTGATGCTCGTCGGTGCTTAACGCGCAAGCAAGCCCCGGTGCCGAGCCGCGCCGAGAACAGAGGATCAAGCTTGCTCCGGAGCTTCGGCTCCCTGACAGCTCGCAAATGTGTGTCACCGATTGACGTGCGGCCCGATGGCCTGCGACATTGTTGAATCACTGACGGCCGATTGCCGATTGCAGCGACACGATAGTATTTTTTACGCAGCATTTAAAAAGTTTTTTTTACCGATTATTGGTAAAGTAGGAAAAAAATTGCAAAAATTACCGATTGATGGTGAGACATAAATAATTGTAACACATTTATCGAGTGATGTTAAAGTAAAATTCTGTACCAAATAGTTATTTATTGTCAATAAAATAGACTTTTTTTTTAAATATCTACTAATTGAACATATAATTTTTGAAAAGCACGTTTATGTTGTTTTTCGAATGAAAAAACGTGGCAAACAATGTCAAAAGTAAAAGGAAAATTGTGTTCTTTAATATTGTTCGAACATTTTGGTCCAATTGTGCAAAAAGTTGGAGATGACTTGTTCAAACACGGGCCAAAAACATTGAGTTGTATCCGATACACGACCGGACTTCCACTTTCAAAGGTAGGTTATAAATATATAATATCAATAAAATTATTATTATTATTATTATTACGATTTTTCGATTTATATGTGTAGAGCTTCAAATATATTATTAGTTTTTATGGTTCATTTACAGGTTAAAGAGTCACTGTGTGTTCTCATCAAGTTCGGATTAGTTAATTACAATGAGATTGATAAAAAAATTATTTATACTATTGATGCGGAAAAAATTGTTATCATTCTCAGATATCCCAGGTAATTTTGTATTTTTAATTTCTTTATAAAATTTTTAAATTCAAAAAAATATTGTTTACATTTTACATGTATTTTGTGAGAAATTGTTATGAAGAAAATTTATAACAATTAAAATTCTAATGATTATTATCAAAAAAATGTTAAATTTATTTTCAAATTTTAAAGTTCTTTTATAGAAAATTGAAAGTTAGCTTGAAAATTTAAGGTATTTTACAAAGAATTAAAAATTTCTTTTGAATTTTAACGATTCTTACAAAGAATTTGAAATTTCAGCTTGAATTTTTAACGCTTTTTACTAAGAATTAAAAACGTATCTTAAAATATCAACAAATAATTAAACAAAAAATATATTTTTTTAAAATGTCTTGGGTGTAAGAAAATGTTGTTTATATTTTTCAGGTACATATATTTTGTGAGAAATTGTTACGAAGACATGGTGGACGACATTTCTGAAATGATGTTCGAAGAAATTTTGCGCTCAGGTTATGAAACTGCTTCCACGTTGATTGTTAAAATGGTTAAAAGATTAGAACATTTACCTCGTAAGTTTGTAAAAAATCCTTTTTAAAAAAAATTACATACTTTTTTTAATATAAGTTGTAACAAATTTCTATACTTTTTTTAAAATAAAATGCCTACAATTTTCAGCGGAAAAACGAGCATCAGTACCAGTGTTGAAAGAAAAGTTTGAATTATTAGTGAAAAATCAATTTTTGATGCGAAGTGTGTGCTCAGACACAATAGGAGAAATAATGACTGAAAAGCCGGACTTTAGCATACCGTCACTAAATATCAAATCGATTATGAACATGTTGCAAGGTCACCACGAAGACGCCGGGGACAGTGGCATTTATTGGCGGGTCAATATCGATCGGTTCAGTCAAGATTTAAGGTAAACATTTTTCTTTTATTAATTTTTATTATTAAATCAATTTTATTAAGTACTTAATTTCAGGGATCAAATACTCGTGCAAGCCATTACAAGAAGAATCGACGAAAATGCCGGACAACTGATGAAGCAGCTGTTGATTCTGATGTACCTGAGAACAGCTTCCTGGTCTGATACTTCTAATCCCATACCTTTGAGTGAAATTCGTGAATCTGTTAGGAAATTAAATTATCCAAATTTAACACAATTTGTGGATCAGTATTTAAAAGTGATTGGTAAATATGCCACAAAAGCTGATAAAAGGGGCATCCGAAGAAATTTGTTAAACTGTCAAATTCATAATGAAGTTTTTTGCGATTATCTCGAAAAATATGAGAGAGCGCCAATTTCTTTCAACGGATTCGTTTTCAGCATCAAAAAATACATCGATATACATATCTGATTTTTGGTGACCTTAATCCGAAAAATTACCGAATTGAAAAATGAATGTTAATATGTAATAAAATGTAGACTTATTATGGATGAATGAAAAGCTCTTTTAATACAGATTATGGTTTATAAATTAAAAATAGATATTAAGATGAAAAATGTAAAACAAGAAAATAAGATGGTTTTTAAATAGTTTTTTTAGATACATCGTTTTAAAATTTAAAATTTCATTTAACTCTGGGCTTTTGATATGAAAAAAGACACTTAAATTCATTATTTAAATTGAGGTTCATGAAAATTAAAAAGGTTGATATGTATAAAAACTCATCTTATTTTATTTTTTAGCGTTTTTCATCTTAGTAACTGTTTTTAATGTATAAATTGATTAGAAAATCATAATCTATGTTAAAAGAGTTTTTCTATTCATTTATAATAAATCTAACTTTTATTACATATTCCCCAATAATCATTATAAAGTAAAACATGCATTCAAAATTTGCACAAATCTGATTCGTCAAATATTTAAAAAATTGTGTACAATTTATATTCAAATCATTTATTAAATAAACTGTGCCTAACGTTTATTGAAAAATATTGATTAAAAATAATAAATATTTTTAGAAATTTTAAAAAAATCTGGCTATTAGGATTAAAATTAATTTTTTAATTTTAATTTGACAGCTAAAACATTTTTTTTCAGGAATGACCCAAAAAATTAAAGTTCAATATTATAATAATAACAACAAATGTTAATACAATTTTGCAGCTGCAGATCCAAGTAAATTTGTGGAACGAGTTGGTGACGCAGGAGGTGGTCAGTTCAGTGTAAACATGAAAGAAGCTTACAACCAGCTTGCTTGGGCAACTCTCGAAAATATCGTAACAGACAGATTTGGCGCGAAAGCAGCGAGAATATACAGGCATTTATCAAATTTTTTTTTTTTTTTTTTTTTTAAACATTTTTGATTTATTTGACAATTATGTTTCAGATTGATTCGAGAGAAAAAGTTTATTGAGCAGGAAAAAATCCATCACATTGCAATGATCTCAGCGAAAGAAGCCAAGTACATAACATTTATTTTACTCGAACAAAAGTACATTCAGATGCAGGAGTTGAAAAAGTCCACGACTTCGACGAATCCGGCGAAGGGGTACTTTTTGTTTTACATTGACCTGAATCAGGTTGTGAGGATGGTTATTGAGCACTGTTATCACACGTTATACAATATCATGCAGCGACGAGAACACGAGTCCACGACAAACAAAAGGATGATTGATAAAAAATTGAGAATGGAGACGATGATGACGACACTGAAGGAGCATGGTGCACCAGAGTCACAGCTGACTGATGTTGGTTTAAAAACAAAAATTATTTAACTTGAAATTTTAAAAAAGAATAATATTATTTTTAAAGAAACTCTAACATTTATTTAATATAAAAAAAAGTAGATGGAAAACCAAAAAATGTATATGTCGTAGGCATTTAAAAGAATCAGGCAGTTAAAAGAATTATCATTGATTTTATTATTTTTCCTTTAATTGCCTGCAAATTTTAGGAAGTTAGCTAACTGCCGGATCAGTGTTAGGTCATTAGAAGAATTAAATGGTTTCATAGATGTTATGAGGTTCAGTGACGCAAAAACACATCTCGTCTGTGTGGGTGATTAATCAAACTCCATTTGAAGCCGTGTTGGGGCCGATAAAGTGTGAGCTAAAGCAAACAAATTTACCAGATGAAATTTTAAATACTTTAGAAACTGAAGAGGATTTAAATACAGCTCTTGAAAAACACAAAATTCTGGAATTATCCAAAGATACTATCATTTCAAATATTTGCTCTAAATGTTAAGCAGCTACACATAGTAACATGGATTTTTGTACATTATGTGCACGAGTTGATCAACTAGAAGAAACTCGCACAGATTGTTTTAAGCGTCAACAAATTGAAGCAGAAAAAATGGTTACATTTCCTATCCTCTTGAAATTGGCGACTCTGTAATTTTGGCAGTTCCAACAGTTGACCGTGGGTCATTAGATTTCCCTAATATTTCCGGAGTGATTCTAAATGTTGAAAATGAAATGTACCAAATAGGGACCACAAATAGTATAATTAAAGGATGGTTTCCGAGGACAGTCCTTAGTAAACGAGGCGCACACTTTTTAGATATAGATATGGTACCTAAAAATATTTCATTAAGTTTGAGAGAAACCATGTTATTCTTCTAACGGCCTAATACTGATCCGGCAGTTTGTCTGATTCTTCTAAATGCCTACGACTAATATACACTTTATAAGATTTTATTTTATAAAATTAATATTTAACAATTCTTTATATTGTAAAATTACAGAACGATTCTTAAATTTGAGAAACGATTAATAAAAATCTCTAAATTGATACTTAAAAAGCTATACTTAGTTTGTAAATTAATTATATTTATAAAAATATTTCATATTTTTACAGATTGAGGAAATGATGACCCCGTCAGAAAAGTTGCAACTGGACAAAGTTCACAGTCAAATTCGAAAACTGTACATGAGTGAATTAGAAGTGGACAACACTTTGTTTATTTTGTCAATGTATCTCCGTTACCACTGAATGTTTTCAAAACCACATCTTTACTACAAAATGTTGCATTTATTTATAATAAAAATGTACAATAATGTATATATATATAACATGTATATAATTTATTTTTAAAATAAAATATAAATTTGTGAACTCGAGCTAAGAATTAAAATTCTCGAAAATTCATGACTAATTTTAGATGTTCCACATTTCGAATCGTATTATTACATAATTTATTTTTACATTTATTTTGAACAAAAAACCTTTCAAATATATCTATATAAGGCACAATACATGTATACCGGCCCTTATTCCGATCTGTCAAAACACCGAATTAACCTCAAAAAAACAGCAGTGGCTCTATTTTTAGTTGACTTCGAAAGTTCCTGCTCCAAAAATAGAAAAGTATCTTTGACTCTAGAATTGTCGCGATCGTTCTCTTGCCCTTTTTTATAAGTTGCTCCGAATTGCGCATCTCACTTCAAAGACATTTTTACTCTGTTGAAAAAGTGATTATTTTCATTTTGTTATTACAATAAACGACAAACAAACTTGTAAGTACTTGAATTAAATAATAAATATAATTTCAACTTGAATGAATAATTTAAATTACAATATTTTGCAGTAAAAAGTTGCAAGCATGACAGTAACAGACAAAACCTCGAAAGAATGGAAAGAAAAGGGAAACGACGCGTTCAACAAAGGCAACCTGGACGAGGCCCTGGCCTGCTACACAAGTGCCATCAAGCTGACGAAAAACGACGACTCCGACAAAATGGTTTATCTGAAAAACCGAGCAGCAGTGCACCTCAAAAAGGGAAACTACAAGGACGTGCTGAAAGACTGCGATGAGGCTCTGAATATTTGTTCCAACGACCCGAAAGCCCTGTTCAGAAGGTGCCAGGCTCTGCAGGCCTTGGAGAGATTCGAGGAAGCTTACAGAGACGCAAAACACATTCTCACTGTGGACTCGGGGAACAAGGCGATTCAGCCAATCGCCGCGAAGTTGTTTGAAATTGTGCAGGAAAGGCTGCGACAAAATTCGAAAGTTTCTACGAAGGTACACAAGATGTAACCTTTTTTATCATTCAATTTTGTAAAATAATAATAACAAAATGTCATACTTATTAAGGTGGATGTTGAATAGGCCAAAATCAAATTTTGATCGGGAAATACCAAAATCTTGTTCTGCATGAAAAACTGTACAAAATTCCTCTGTTAAAATGTATGGGAAAATGCAACATTTTTCTTTGTATTATTTTTCTCTTCAAATTTATATAATAACTTCCAAATTCAGTTTATTTTCTTAAAATGCAATTTAATAGATTACTAATGGTCTATAATAACATGACTTTTCATGGAAAATAAATGTACGACATATTGAATTTATGAATAAAACTACTTTATTCATTTTCTTAGTTGTTTTTTGGAAATTTTAAATGTCATAGAATTATTAATTTTTCATGAAAAATCATATTGTTATAGACCATTTGGAAGATATTTGAACGCATTTTAAGAAAATAAATTGGATTTGGAAGCTATTATATAAATTTGAAGAGAAAAATAACAAAAAGAAAAATGTTGCATTTTCGCATACATTTTACATGGAAAATCTTCGGGCTAATGCGCCTCACTAATAATCACCACAAGAATTTTTGTTATTAGGGGAATTAGTATAGTTTTTTATGTAGAAAAAGATTGTGGAGTGTTCCGATCAAAATTTGACTTTGACCTATTTAACATTCACCCTAATACAATAAATAAAAAAGGATATAGAAATTATAGAACATTTTATGAGGCAGTAACTTTTTTGCTTATGCATAAACTTTCACACATTTTTTACTAACAAAATAAGTTTTTTTTTACATCTTGTATTTTTACATCTTTTTCGTTTCGCAATATTTCAAAAATTGGAAAATGATCCATTCTATCTAAAATAATCAATATTATTTCTATAATAACATTTCATAGTATTTTTATTTTGTATTATTTTTTTTATTTATATTTTTTATTATAAACAATTAAATTACACCTGAAATGAAAATATATCTAAACTGCTTTTATATAATTATTGAACAAATTATGATATAATAGGTAACATTGTTTACTGCAGATACAAATTAAATGTAATTAATTATTTGTAAGGGTTATATAGACCTTACATATTATATTAAAATTGACTTTGATAATATTGATTAAATATTTTATAAGCAATAGGATCTTCCTAAAAAAATAGTGTTTTTTCAGAAATTAATTTTCATTATAAAAATAAAATATTTATAAATAAAAACCATTTTTGATAATATAAAAAACTCAAAAATACGATTGAAAATTAAGCCCATTTCAAAAACTTCTGAAAATCTGCCATACTTTATTACGTTAATTTTCAATTATATTTTTGAGTACCTTTTTTTATTATCAAAAACGGTTTTTATGTGTTATCTTATTTTTATAATGAAAATTATAAAAATAAGATAACACATAATTTCTGAACTAAAAAAAAACATCACACTTTATTTCTTTGTGGTAAACAAAATGATTTGCTAATAAAAGCTCATGAAATTTCACAATTAAAATAAAAAACAAAACACTTAAAAATTGTTAAGAAAACTTATTTTAGAATAGTAAAAATGTTGAACTTGTTTGTCAAAAATAAAATTTGCAGGTGCAACAAATGACAGAAGTGGCTTTCGATGTGGCTGCAGACAAAGAAAAACGTACAACTGCGATGAACAATCTGCTGGTTTTGTCGCGAGAACGAGCTGGTGCTGAGATTATATTCAGAGAGAGCGTTGTGGAAAAGATTTTGAAACTTTTGAAACTGGAGAAAAACGAGGAAATCATTGTGAGTGCTGTGCGAATCGTCGCAGAACTTTGCATCGAACATCCCGAGAGAACTGACGGGATCATCAAAATTATTGGCATACCCTGGATCTTGGAGATGATGAATAGCCAGAATTCTGAACGAGTTATAGCGGGCCAGTATTTGATGCAGGTAATTTTTAAATTTAATTATCTACAAATTTCAATGTCAAAGTTTTAAAAACTTCAATTTTAAAAGTATAAAAAACTTTATATAAGAGTTAATATAATATACAAATCAGAGCAAACATTTTTAAGATCTTAAAAACTTAAATTTTAAATGATAAAAAACTTGATATAATTTAAAAATCTCCAAAAGTTTAATTTAAACATTTAATATTTATCAATTTTACAGACAATTTTGAACACCTACTCAGGTATGACAAATAAGCCGGAATCGAAACCCGACAAAATTCGTTGTGAACAGTTCAAAAAGGAAATCGACACCATTCTGACTTGTCTGGTGTATAGCATAACAAATCGTACCATTACCGGTCTGGCTCGTGACTCAATAATCGAGCTGATAATGCGAAATGTACACTACGACGCTCTCGAGTGGGCGGAAAAGTTGGTCGACATACAGGGTCTGCACCGACTTATGGAGGTCGCCAGCGAGCCCGAGGAGTACAAATATGAAACCTCAATGAACATCACGCCGTCTACACGCACGATCACGAGTGTCTGTCTGGCCAGGATTTACGAGAACATGTACTACGATGCTGCCAAGGAAAAGTTTCGCAATGCCATTGATGAGTTTATCAAAGACAAACTGCTCACACCTGATATGGAATCAAAAGTAAATAATGTTTCGTAGTGAAAAATTAAGTTTTAAATTTTAAGGAAATTTATATGGGATATCGAAATTTAGATTTTTTGGCAAGAACTTTAACTTGTTTTATAAAAGTGTATTCTGTTTCAAACAAATGTTTACTATTTTTAACAAAGTTTAACGTTTTTCTATATTACTGAAATTTGTTTTATAAAAATTTAACTTTCAATTTACAAATTTCACCTTTTTTCAAATAAAATTGTAACTTTTGCATAAATATTTAACTTCTTTTACAAAATCTACATTTTGGTAGGGAGACACATTTTCCTATATTTTGTTTCTTATTCTAATTTTCCAAGCCATGTTTTCCATAAACAAAGTTTTCCAACATATCTTTTTTTCAATAATTTTTTTTCCAGTATACTTTTTTTTTATTAAAAAATTAAATCACATGTTAAAAGTCACAGTAGAATAAGGTTGGAACAACCTTGAATGTTTCATCCAGGAACCACCCTTCACACTTCATTAATTTTCTTAAGTTTTCACGTCGCGCTTCGCATTCTGGGTCGTTGAAGGAATCGTACAACAGGAATTGTTCTCTGATTGCAAAATAAAAATTACATAAATGTTCAAACCATTTACTAACAAAAAATGTTGCCTGAAAGTATAACTTTGAAATTGTCAGGCAAATCTTGCAACTCTTTCAAAGATTTTGAATTTGTTAGCAAACTTCTTAGTCACATCAAAATTTTGACTTTTTCAGTAAGTGCGATCTTTCACGGTCGAATCATAAAATAATACATCACACAGTTCTATAACAAAAAAGGATGCTTGTTACTAGGAATATCTGTATTATTTCAGCACTAATTCAGCCATTTTATAAACATTTTGGTATCCATAAAAAAATTTTGACGTATACTAAGTAAATGACGTATTCAAACAATAAAAGAATGACATTTCAAAATTTAAAAAAATTGGAAAAGTCAAATTTCTATTACAAACTTTATTGGAAAAAACGGCGATTGAACAAAAAATGTTGGAGAAGAAATTAGACATTAGATTGGAAAATATGTTCATTGGAAAAAATGAATTGGAAAATTCAAGGTACAATCCTAAATTTCTTGTTTAAAAATTGAACTTTTTTTTATCCTTTTCCATATAACTTTTAAGTTGC
This sequence comes from Idris sp. 1 HC-2018, assembly GCA_022817325.1. Taxonomy (NCBI): domain Eukaryota; kingdom Metazoa; phylum Arthropoda; class Insecta; order Hymenoptera; family Scelionidae; genus Idris; species Idris sp. 1 HC-2018. The sequence goes on along the minus strand of JABFPM010004910.1, from coordinate 2,305 downwards.
TTCCAATTCCCATATTTTTTTACAAATGTCAACAATTTCAGGTCCGAGTAGTGGTGGCGATAACCACCCTCCTGTTGGGCCCCCTAGACGTGGGAAACAGCATCGTCGCGAAGGAAGGGATCATGCAGATGATCCTGGCAATGGCCACCACCGATGACATTCTCCAGCAGAAGATCGCCTGCGAGTGCATCATTGCCGCAGCTTCGAAAAAAGACAAAGCCAACTCGATCATCAACCAGGGTGTAAACATCCTCAAAACCCTCTACAAGTCCAAGGACAATTCCATCCAGGTGCGCGCCCTCGTGGGGCTCTGCAAGCTCGGCGCCTCCGGTGGCACCGACGCCACCATCCGGCCTTTCGCAGAGGGCGCCACAAAGAAGCTCGCCCAGGCCTGTCGCAACTTCCTCGTGAACCCCAAAAAGGATCAGGACATGCGCAAGTGGGCCGTCGAGGGTCTCTCTTATCTGACCTTCGACGCTGAGGTGAAGGAGCAGCTGGTGGAGGACAAGGCGGCGATCCAGGCGATGATCGAGCTGGCAAAAACCGGCGACCAATCGGTGGTCTATGGCACGGTCACCACTTTGGTGAATCTGTGCAATGCCTACGACAAACAGGAAATGATTCCGGAGATGATTGAGCTGGCGAAATTTGCGAAGCAGCACATCCCGGAGGAGCATGAGTTCGATGACCCGGATTTTTTGAGTAAACGATTGATTGAGCTGGCGAAATCAGGAATCACGACGGCGCTGGTGGCGCTGGCGAAGAATGAGAGCAAAAACACGAGGGAACTGATTGGCAGAGTTTTTAATGCGATCTGCTCGATGCAGGAGGTGAGGGGTATAGTGGTACAGCAGGGTGGGGCCAAGAGTTTGCTGCCACTGGCGCTGGAAGGCACGGACAAGGGCAAGAAACAGGCTTCGCAGGTGGGCAATTTTAGTTGGAAGAATAATGAGGGCATTTTGAAAATATGAAAGCCTGAAATTTGGCTTCAAAGTCTGGGTTTTTCAGCTTTTTTTTCAAAATTCATCCATTTGTAAAGTACAGTCAAACCTCGGCTAGTTTAACTTCATCTAGCTTAAGTTTCACTAAACTTAATTTACCTCGCCTAGCTACAATTTTGCTCCTATTGGCTCGTTCCAAATTTTTCGGTAGTGGGGGACTTAAGCTAGCCGAGGTTTGACTGTAATCATGACTCACATGAAGTTGCCAAATAGTAACGCTGATAAAATGACTTCTGATTGATTCATTTTCTTCTGATTGGAGATATTCGATTATAACAAGAGTTGCACAAGCCAATAATCAAATTGCAAAATTTTCTAGTCCATTTGTAAAATGGTTATGACTCACAAGAAGTTGGTAGAGAGTAACGCCTATATCTATCAAAGAGAATCTTGTATTCGTATAAGATGATTACAAATTGGCTTTTTAATTTTGAGCGGGGCTTATTTGAAAGAAAATTAATAAAGTTTAACTAGCATTTGTTTAAATGTTGAAAGTTTTCTTTGAATTTAATTGAATTCTTATTTAATAAGGTTAATATATTTCACCAATTATTACAGCTTATCAATTACGATTTTTTAAAGATTATTTTATAAAATCATATTTTTTATTCGCAATAAAATGAATTGGTAATATGGGTTGTTAAATGAAATTTGTTTGAATCATTTACGAAATTTAATTAAGTGCTAACTTAAATTATAAGTAAATCTTAAAAGTCATTCTTAACACAAATCAAATTTTAACTTTCAGGCCTTGGCCAGACTGGGAATAACCATCAACCCAACAGTGGCCTTCCCCGGTCAGCGAATCATGGAAGTGATCCGACCCCTGCTGAATCTTCTTAGTCCCGACTGCAACGCCCTCGAAAATTTCGAATCCCTGATGGCCCTCTGCAATTTGGCCGGCGTGAACGACGCAATTCGCAAGCGAATCGTCAAAGAGGGCGGTTTCCAGCAGATCGAGCAGTACGTGTTCGAGGAACACGAGCACCTGCGTCGCGCGGCCATGCAGACCATCAACAACCTGGTGATATGCGAGGAGGTCTGCAAAATGTTCGAGGGCAGCAACGACCGACTCAAGTGCCTTGTGCTGCTAAGCGCAGACGAGGACCTGGAGCTGAGCAAGGCCGCCAGTGGCGCCCTCGCGATGGTCACCAGCACCATTCCAGAGGTCTGCAAGAAGATCTTCGACGCCAAAGACTGGCTCGAGACGATCCACTTTTTGCTGGCCAATCCGGATGAGGATCTGCAGCACAGGGGCGTGGTTGTGGTTTTGAATATGATTGAAAGCACAAAAGAGGTTGCTG
>JABFPM010004909.1:0-11954 GCA_022817325.1 Idris sp. 1 HC-2018 | reverse complement strand
GTAGCAGCTACTTGAGCTGCAGAATTTGAACGTCATGAAGGGAGCTGAGTTAGGGAAGAAATGAATCCCAGTTGGTGTCCCTGAATAAAACATCTTTGCAAGAGGAATTTCAAGTTGAGACGCTGCTGGACTATCCGTTCTGTGTCTGCGTATAACATCAGTCCCAGCAGCGGGAGTTGTTAAGTACACGTCGCACCAACTGTTGCTAATTAAAATGAGACTCACTTTGGATGTTGCTCGTTTCGTACCCTCGACCTTCGTTTTGCTTCTGCCTTTACGTTCGCCTCGCGGCAACGAATATAAAGATCCTACTTAAACTTTATTACGATGCTACCTTGTGGGCAACATCATTTTATGCCACTGTTTTTCAGAAGAAAGGTCTAAGCTTATCTTTTAACTTTATAAAAAAAATAATAATAATTTTGTTCAACGATTTATCCGTTTATTAATAGTAAGCTTGGCAGCAGCGTCTTGAATTTACATTTAATTCAAGACACTATGAGTTTGATTATAGTTTAGAAGCTGTTTCTAAAGTGGCTCAAGATTTTGGAAGCTGTCTAAAGCTGTTATAATAACTCGTTTGATTTATGTCATCCAAGAGAGTGTTTATTACCTTTTTAAATAAACTGTAAAATTCGATGACAAATGATTAAAAAACGTGTGTTACTAAACAACGACAGTTTAGTGTAAAACTGTGTGTAAACTTTTTTCTGCAAGATTTAAGGGATCCTAGTATATAAGTACTTTGTAGCAAGCAAATATTATTCTATCGACAGGTGCTTAAACACTGGCGATAGATTTAACGAAGTATGATGATAGCTTACCAAAGTCACAATTCAATTTGTGCCTCGAGTATCTAGCTGAAAATAATTTCTGTTGTGTAATAAAAGCTCCAACTATTTTAAAACAGCTCTGTTCAAATTTATTAACTCACTAAATTGAAAATTTATAAAAACTATACAGAATAAACTTAAGACTTATCAAAACGTATTTTACTATTATTATCGATCGATTTTGTATGTAATTAATAAAGACCTCAATCGCGTTAACTTTCTTTATTTTCACCGCTTCGTCGATGCACTCGGGTACCTCCTACAAAGTATAAGTGTGAATACACTTATATAAGAGACGAATCTCTAGAGTGACGAAGCGGTTGGTTTGAGCTCGCACCAAAAAATGTCGCAAAACGTCTCAAGACTCAAAGATTCTTACGCCTTCGCAAAAGAAATTCTGGTAGAAGAGTAATTTTTAGAATTTCAGACATTTTATTTCGTAATACAGTTTTGGAAAATTCATGTTGATCTGGATAAGTGGAAAGATCGTAGAAGAGTTTCGATTCTCAGCAAGAGCAAAAAATGTTTCTTTAGTCAATAGGGCCATGTGTTTTTATTTTATTTTATTGCTGTTCTATGAAAGAAAGTATTGTGAGATTTCCACTTCGACGTGGAGAGGTTCGTTCCTTATTAATAGTTTAGAATTTCAAAAATATAATAAATTGTACGTCTCAGAAAACATACAAACAATAAGTTTAATTTTCAGAAATTACTACAAAAGAATAATTTGTGTTTTAATTAGGATATGAATTCAAAAAGCTTATTTTCTAAAAAACAACTTCTAATGTCTGAAGATAGTAATAAACTACTGCCTCGTTGTGATCAACGTTAACGAAGTTCAAGAAATTGACAACAGGTGTTGCAGGATTATTAACCTGTCAACGTAAATTTTGCTGAGAGAGAAAAAAAAATTAAAATACATTGCTATGAACAAAAAAATGTACTTATGTACGATGGAAAATAAATTTTCATTCCATCCTCGCAGCTACTTTATACAATAATGCCATTTATCAGCGACACATTTATCAGTTCAACTGTCACAACAAAATTCCAAAAGCCACTCCGGTAACAACTATTAATAATTTTCTCGCCCGTGTATCGGGTCCATCAGCTTCCGTTTTATTGAACATTACCTTCGCTCTTCATTGACTTCATCTCATTTCCATTGTTCGTATGAGTTTTAATATAGCTGTTCATCTTGCAGCGGCAATTCATATGCGTGATTCAGCAGTTCGGATCCAATAAATGAATCTTTAAAGACGCCATAATGAAATCCAATCAATTTCAACATTGAGATTAGATAAGAAGATTTTGGTGTTCGAAGTATGCATGCCTCAATGATGACCGCGTCAATTAGAAATCAGCGCAGAGAACCATTAATACGAACAATTCTTCGATTAAATGGTGCAAACTTTTTTATTTTTGGCCATACACATTTTTTTCTTTCTTCTTTCACATTGTTATTTTGTGCTAGTTTGCTCATTGATAATAGGTCTGCAAAATTTGTCTAAATAAATAGCCAGTGTTTAAAAATTACTCGAACACCATTTAAGCTATTAAGTCGGACTTTGAGTGATTTAGATAGTATTTTACTGTATGATATTTTAAGTATTAAAAGTTAGCTATAAAATTATCAATTTATTATACATTTTCAATCGCAAAATGATAAAATTAATAATAAATTAAGCAAACTAATTTGTGTTAATGGATGAAAGCGATAGTCTTTAGACATTATTATACTTGTTGAGTTCAAGCGAAAAGCAACTATGTAATCCACTTTCGAACCGCATGACATTATTACTTTATGCCTTTAGGATTATATCTAAACCCTTACGTGAATATTAAGTAAATTTAATAATTGAAAATCCTATATTATCATGTGGATTACCAGTGGTAACATCCACATCATATTTGCCAACTTAAGATATACCTTTGCGAAACAGAAATTCTATTGTTATACAATACGCTTGATAAACAAAGTGCTTTTAATCCTGACTAAGAGTTTACAATCATAAGCATTGTGTATATAAAGTAACGGCAATTTAATAGATTATTTTAGAGTTGAAATTATTTTAAACTGGTTTTTGTTGCTGTGCTCCTTTTACATCAGAAAGAAAGGCTGATTGTGGACCATTAACGATGCAATCTTCAAAAATATTCATATCTCAATTGACAGTGGCCGAAAAAAAAGGTAAGAATAAAAAACTGCCAGGATCAGTTTAATCGGTAGTTTAATTACCATTCATTTTACGGCGAGTATAAATTAAAGAAGCATCCAATTTGCGATGCATTCCTTTAAGACAATGGCACCAATGCCATGAACAAATGCCAGTCACTTGGCAGTCGTCTGTTTAATATATGGCTCTGCACTGAAAACTCTTTAGCGCCTTAAAGGGTCTTATCGTATATATAGATCGATAGCATAGCCGATCGATATTTCGAGATGAGATCTCAGAGAGGCCGAAAGCAGCAACTCAGATGCGATCGCATGAAAAGCGGTCCTATTGTTCTTCATTGAGCCACGCCTTGTGTCTGTAATTACAGACAGGTCCTTGGAAGGGAGCCTTTGATCGACGCGCCTATTGCTCTGTGCGCATATAAGTGCAAAATTTTGCAGCAGTATTTTCTGTTAATAAAATAAAGAACATAAAATTCACAATTGTATGAGTAGAAGAAAAAAATTTTATTATTTGATATTGAATATTACTCTCAAGTATACATCAACAGGCAATTATTACATACTTCATCTTGTATGTAATATTAATTTAAGATATATTAATTTAAGATATATTATATTTTCAATATTATATTTAAACAAAATGAACAAAAGTTTTATTGTGAATATTTTTGTACCTCTTAAATGAAAGATTGAATTGAAATCTGCGAACAAAGTCTACACAGTTTTTTATAACCATTATTTTTACTGTAATTTTTGTAATAATCACACGTATGACACGTTGATTTCAGTCAAATCATGATATACCAACAATTTTTTTCGTCCACTATTCTCTCTTGTTTGAACTTTATGCATGTTGAATCTGCTTTTTGTAATGAGATTACCCACAAATATCGAGAAACTTTATTGTCGAGTACATAACAACAATTCATGAATACATAATAGTGATTCATGAAAATTAAACAAAGTTTCCAACCAATAACATTTATTGAGTCTAATTTTGAAAAATAGTCATAGCTAGCAAAATTGTTGTCGGCAATGCCTTGAGTTTTTTATTAATAAATTGAAATATATTGAATAATAACTAAAATTTGTTTACTGAAAATAACGAAACAAGCTTATAATTTTCCTTCTAAACATACGATTATTTATAGTTTCAAACGAAAAAATTGAATGTGGAAGAAATTAATTTTGTATAAATGTCTATTTACTTTAAATGTGATTATTACCAAATTAAATTAAGAATATTATTTATTTTATACATCGTAAATTATATTGATTATTTTAATTCCTTTTTTATTTCTCGAAAATTATGCATTTTACTTTTATTTTTTCACATTTAAATATTCTGAAATATATAAGCAAAAAAGACCTACAATATTTTGTTACCAAAGTTATTTAATGTATCAGTAAAACCAAGAATTTTAATTTATAACTCAAAATCATCTGATGAATATGCATTCAGCAAAATGAAACGTAGAAGAAATATTTAGCAAAACGAGGAAGATTAAATACATAGAATACATTAATCAAGGTTCCGAGAACTGATTACTCAAAGCATTATTCATAATTCATTTCGGCTATCATTCATAAATATCTTGTTGCCTTCGTTCACCAATAAACAGTAGCGAACGAAAGATTATCACCACGACGAATCTTGGCCTAAAAACTCATTTCTGTAACCATTCGTGTATAGCTACTTAAAAACTACGATTACAACTTAACAAACTTTCTTTTGATCGTGAGCCGCCAATTTTTACAGGCTATTTGGTAGCGGACTAGAATGTCGTATCAAATTTCATTTGATAGTTTTCTACAATCGTTAAGGGGTTCTTAATTAACAGTGCTAATATAGGCAAACGAGGAGTTGGAACATTATCACCTAAGTGTGAAACGCTTTTAACAGTAAAATAAAAAGAAAGCTACAAATATTAATAGAAAAAACAACAACAAAAATCAAGTCTGCAGAAATTAATTATTCACTGAAAACTGTACATAAGTTTAAATTAGGTCATTGTGCTCACTTGTTAAAAAATGTAACTGATTGACGTCATCGTGGGATTCAATTTCACAGACGACTTAACACTGTTACACGAGAGTCATTATGGAGGAAGGTATGTGGCTAAAATTTCGCAACACATGTAGGCATATATCAGTTCAACCAAATTCGTTTTACATATTATACTTTTTGGTATCCAAGTGAGAATAACATTCCAATGAATGTGCAATTAATATTTCGCCCGCCAGTTCTCCGGCAGCTGTTTGATGCGAAATAAGAGTAGCATCATTTGTATTTTATAGTGCACAATAGGAAAGGTAATTAAAGAAATATTTGCTTATATATTAAGGACGGCTCATCAAATTAGTGTAATGGCAAAAATTGATGGTATAATTTACGCTCATGATAATAGTCATAACAATAATGATGATGATAATGTTCAAAGCTGCGTGTGTGTGTGTGTGTGTGTAATTAGAAGCACATGCATATGCAGCCTTTGAAATGAACCGCAAGAATTGACAATCTCACTCTCTGCATAGAAAAGTAACCGCATCTGTCTATACCTCATTTATGCTGCTATAACGTGTCGTACAATTGGCTAATTAACAGTAAACATTACCATAAACATTTTTTCGAATTTACTTCTTATTTAAATATTTACGATTCATTAAGTAACATTTTTGCATGACAAACTAATATAGAAGAAAGTTTGCAAAAAAAAAAAGAATTTGTAAAGAGAAACAATTAAAATGAAAAACAAATAGAAAAGTTAAACAAGGTTTGTTAACAAGTTGACAAACAGATTTGCAAAATAATTTATCAGACTTTACTCGTTAAGAGAATTTGCTTTGAAATTAAAATGCTTATTTATCTGGTTTATAAAATAAATGCTCTGAAATGTAACGTCCAAAAATGTGACAACCAGAAGTATGTATTCCAGATTAAAAAATCATAGCTAATCTGTTTTCTTAAAAAGTGCATAATTATGACTGGATAATTTTGTTCACGTTTGACCACTGTGGTCCACATTGTCCGTGCTCAAATTATACGGAACGAGGTGCTTCTAATGGCAAGGCACGTCCTTCAGAAGAAAACAAGGGAGTGAAGAAAATGCGATGAAACAAGATAGAAATAAAGAATGCTGTGCAATGTGTGAGAGAAAAGGAACGAGTTGCGGGCAGCAAAACTACGCAAGTTACGTTAGTCACGCTTCGGGCTGGCTTCTCTTGATTTCGGCCCAACTTTTGAGAACAAGCGTGAAGCAACACGTCGAAACACCTGCCAGTTTTGTTGACGTGTGCACAAAATTTCTGGATCAAACGGTCAAATGAAAGGGCCAACTGTGTCAAACAAGTGACCACAAACGTTTGCTTTTATCACTGGCTAAACATAACTCAAGACGAAGTGTACACTCTAAAAGATATGACAAATTGAAAAGCGTCAAATATAAATGTCATTTTTCTAAAAATAAAAGAAAATAGATACTCAAATATGGAAGTTGATTTATATTAAATCTACCTGTACACAAATTAGAAATAAAATTCCCAGTAATTTAGAATGAAAAATTGAATCGCAAGTCAAATAAAGTTGTTGCACATGTTGAATTAACTGAAAAAAGCTCACACTGGGAATAAATAAATGTGTCTTTTGAGAGACAGTCTGTCTTAATTGCCTATCGAGAGATATTGTTCTGCGATTGGTCACTGTTGATTCGTAGGCGATAAATCGCCGAATGTCAATATCTTCTTGCTAGGCCAACTTCTCCCGGAATATCAGCATTAAGATTTACGATCGTATATTACCCTCGTAGATCACCAATCATCGTTAAAACCAGACGTCAAATACGTTTAGAAAGTGCATCCAAAAAGCCCCAGACAATTAATCGTCTAATTACTTAAGTTCCAAATTTGCTGCCCCCCGGGAAAGCTCGCGCATATCTCTTAATTAGCCGTCACTTTCGCTGCACTTCTGCAGTTATTATTATTATTTGCTTTTCCCTTAACTTTAAAGCCAAATATCGTTTCGTCGAAGCCTAGTAATGGGAAAGAATTTTTGTGGATCGGCGCGCGGCAAAGGGGATAATTAATTTTAATTGCTCGGCGCGTTTGTACGGATTACATGACTGGAATATTTTTCTGTCGGTTCCATCAAGAAATGCTGATTGCAAGTGCCGCGTTCTGAATCCTCGCTGCAAGTGACTTCGCGCCGAAGACATTCTTTGCGCTCATTCAAAAATACTTGCAGCCAATAATAACGCAGACAATAATGCCGACGAATATGAGCGTAAAAAAAGAACAGGACCCTGATCTTAATTGGGACAATTAGTCGGCGACGAGTATTCACCAGTTTATTTTGACTCAGAAACCGATCACAAATTATTAGAAGCATTGACACTTTTTTTTCTTGAAAAAAAAATCGTTTTATATGATCTTTATCGTTGGTGCATCGACACGTAAATTTTCTCTTATTCGAAGCGGTTGTTTTGTACACAGTTGTACGTGGTACAATAGCACCCCCGTTGCTCGGAAAAATGAAGAAACGCAAACATGAGCGCATTCGAACATGACTGCGAATGCCTCGAGGAGATTATATCGAGGATCGAGAACAGCAGCGCGAAAAGGCAATGATGGAGCATGCTTAGAGTTGCTGAATCTTGTTCCCTAGACAAAGGCCAGTCTGACTGCTTTATTAGAACTACTCCATTAGTATGACATCTTAACTTTTAATTAAATTTCATTGCTAATCTTGAGAGATCTTGATTCGCTGAGAGAGCGTGTTCCAATTTAAAGTTAAAAGTGAGCAATGTTGACGATTTCTGATGTACTATCAGTTTGACGACCGCAGAAAAGAACTGAACAGAGCAACTTTTGAAACAAAAAAAAACTTGACACCTGTCAGTCTCGCGCGAGAAGTGGAAATCTGGTCGCGGTAATTATTGTTTAAAAAAAGAAGTTATTCAGACCCCCTATTGGTAATCTTAACAAGATGCTCTTCAAACTTTCTCGTTATTTGGACTCCCGGGGATTTGACGGTAATTTTATGTTTACTTTGGATGATTTGTATCGGTAGCTCAAAAAATATTGCAAATTTCTAGTTTAAAAAAGGTGGAATAAAATTGTACTTGTTTTTGTGCAAATTTTTCAAGATAAATGGGCATTTATCTTGTCTGTGACATGTCTCTTATTTTAATTGGCATTGTTTTCAGCAAGTTAAAAGCACCGGCTCGAAACTTTTTGCAATTAAACGTCGCGATTTTGTATAATTATAACTGAAAGACAGATAAATTTGATTCGAAAAGTGATACAGACTTGAGTTGATTCTCAAAGTCATCCCTGTACTTTGCTTTGCAATTAAAATTGAATTTGGGATTAAGAGTCAGAAGCGTGATCGAAGTACCTCGTGACAAATGCATTATGTGGCCGCAAAGAACTTGCCACCAGATAATTTGAACAATCTTAATGCAGCGTCAATTAGTGTCTCGTAACTTTATTTAGTAACTCGATCGCTCCACTAAATTACTCTCTGGCTGTTAGCCATCGCACCGAGTGAATCGATCTCCATGAATAAGCTGACTTTCGCAAGGTTACACGATCAGAGAATTTGTAAGCTGAATTAGGGCTCGTTATGTAAGACGCGTTATAAGTTCTTGTGTATGTGTGACGATAAGCTTAAATAAACGCAGGTGCTTTAAATGAAGCGGTGTATTTTTAACTCAAGAAAAACAGACAAACTTTCAACAGAATTGCTTAAAATTCTGTTTACAAATGAAGGTAGCTTTGGAAATTAAATTAATATTGGACAATTTCATAAATTTTGTTTGCAAATTGATGGGACAATAATTTTACCTCAAAGAGTAATTAAAAGTCCCTTTGATGGGAATAAAACATTCTATTTATATCAAATTCTGCGGAAAAGTTCGATAAGCCAACTTTTCAACGTAAACGGCGCGTGATTATAAATTTCATCAAAACTTTGAAAATGTTGAATGAAAGAGATTAATGATCTTTTCGCGTTGTTTTTTGTGTGTATATATAGAAGCATCGGTAAAAGGCCAGGAAAAGCTATTATAATGAGCTCAGATTTACATAAGTTTTATCAAACTTTACAAAAAGATGATGGGATTATTTGAAGATAAATTTGGACATTGAATTTAATTTAAAAATAAAAGGCACTATTTTAAATTCTAAAAAATTCTTTCATTTATATAAATAAGTATATCTGCATCTGTATTTTATTTAAATTTTCAAGTTAAGAAACTCTTTTATAAGTGCCAAAAACATTATGTATGTGAATTTTCACTTAGTCAACTTTACCAAGATTAAAAAATATGCTTCAATTGAAAGCAATCCGTCTATTTTACAAGAAATTTAATTTTTGTCCAATACCCAGAATTTTAATTAACAAAAATTTTTGAAAGTCGGACATGAAAACCAATGTACTCGTACAATTCAATTAATAACATGATTCCAACAATTAACGACAAAGAGTATTAATTTGAAAAATTCAAAAAAAAGAAAAACTAATATTTGCAGAACTTTCATCCCATGCTAATGAATTCGATTGAGGCCTGACGATATCGATCAGACTCGCCACTTTTAATTGAAAGCACATATTATCGTGGAATACACGCTGAATTATTTTTCCCCCTCTTTCATTGTCGAGCTTGGTCGATTGAATTACGCACTCAGCAAGGTATCGAAATGATTTTGACATCGAGCTAAAAGTGTATTAAATAACTTTAAATTCAATTATACCTCGCGCTTAATATGCGAACCAAAAAAATAAAGCATTTCGCGCGAGGACCTGCGAAATAATTACGGTATGGTGTGGCAGCGAGGCACCGCCTACCAGCAATAAATCCGCATTTTTGTGACTACCTGGGATCGGCCCAAGAAAGAAGATCAAAATCGTAAAAGTTGTGACCCAAAAGTAGCTCGATGAATTATTAATTTATTTCCATTTTTCCATTACAGTCGTATGTTTAATTTATTAGCGCGAGGTGCTAGTCAAGCCTTTTTTGGCTTTAAATAAAAAACAACTTGCGAAATAATGCCCGGCAGGAAATTTTGATTTTTAAACAACTTGAGTTTACGTGCGTGTTATGTGGTGCAGCAGGTGGTTATACGAGACCGTCACTCGAGCAACGACGACAGCCGAAGGCTTTGAAAGAGGGCCGATTAACGTTGCCCGACGACCATTAGCGCTTTTCTTCCGAGAGGAATGCACCAGATTTGAGCTCTTGCGACAGAAACTAACAACTTGCGCGAAAAAAGTAACGCACTAAAAACGCAAAAATAATAGCCACACTTTTGTCTCAACAGTCTTGTTTTCTTTTCTTTCGCCAGGAGTATGTTTAGGGTGCATAAAACTTAAAAAATCAGAGAAACGGTTTTACTTAAATGGAAAAATGGCACGAAATTTTTGCGAGCGACCGTAAATTTGGTAAGAAGTGCCAGGACACTTTGCAAATTGGTAGTAAGGAATAAAAGCAGTGTAGTTTATAGCATAATGTTTTTTTTCTGCATCCTTTCTCTTTAGGGAGAAGAAAATAAAATGAAGTGTAACAAGAGAAAAAAATGGTGAAGTTTAAGGATGAATCGCAGCGGCTGTAATTTTTGCAAACAAAACGCTCTCACAAGATTTTCAATTTTCTGTAATTATTTGAATCAGCAAGAAGAGTGGTTTCTGGGCAAATGTATATATGCACGCTCTTAAAACGAGGTGGATACCGTTAAGAATAAAGATGATGAAAGTGCAGAGCTGCTATTGTACTGTTAACTCAGCGATACGACTTTAGCGGAACAGCAGTTTATTGAACAATTTCATGAAGCAATATGTAAATTCCTGTTGGCTAAACAATAGGCCAGTATAACTCGTGAATTCGGGCCAATTTAAGGTGCACCTTATTCGGGACCATCCTGAACGCGCAAACAGCGGCAGAATAATTTTCATATATTTCATTGGCCTCATTGAAATACAATAAGGAAGTGAATCCGAAACATTTCACCGAGACATTATTAAAACATTGGTGCAAATTATTCGGCAAAACAGACTTCCAATTAAGAATCAAATTTGCAAATTTTTGAATTGTTCTCTACGGATGTGCCCGAAGAATCTGGGCGGTCCAATTAATAGTCGTAATGGCGTCCGAAGTTGGACCGTTTAGTTAGAGAAGTTGTTTGAATATTCACGATGAGCAAAAGAAAAGCAAAAAAAGTCGAGCACAGAAAAAACAGTCTACGCCTGCCAAGTATGGCCGTTGGATTTATAGTTTGGGGGTAAAAGTATGCCTTAATATGACAAAACTAACATCCTTCGCCAGGAGGCTTACCACCTTTTCTTAATAAACTCGATTTCTGCACGGGTTATTGGAGCCCTCGGGTGACCGATCTTCAATTATCAAAGCTTATGTGAGCCACCATTAGATAACGAGCTGGCAGATGCTCTGAGACTCTAGCGTATCTCGCGAAATGAATATAAGGTTGCTTGTTTACAGCCCCAAAGGCGAGCCGCCTGGTTTCACGCTACCGCTTTTGTTTCAGATTTGTTTTTCAGACGATCATTACAAATTCGCGCTTAATTAATATTAACTCAAACACTGCCTTTGAAAAATGACTCCTTTAATGTTTGAAAATATTCATTAAAATAATTTTGAAATCTTTCACAGAAATGTGTTATTAAATGAATAAATTTCTTCGTTTAACTTTGAGGATCAAATTAAAATAATTACTGAATTTTATTTCATAGAGAGCTTTTTTTTAATGACAAAAAAATTATAAAATTGTTAATTTTTGTCATTCGTAATCGAGTTGAAATATCAAGGAATCATAACTTGTTCATATCTTAAGTACACCCAGCACGGATGAATCCTATCCACCTTGATTTTACGAAAATGCAATTTAGATTGGCAACATTGTTGACAGACTTTCTGAATCGCGGAACATCG
>JABFPM010004908.1:0-11955 GCA_022817325.1 Idris sp. 1 HC-2018 | reverse complement strand
AATTTTAAAAAAGTAAAAAAACATTTTAATTTTTATTAAAAAAAAAAAAAAAAATTAAATCAGTTTTACGTTAAAAAAGAAAATTAAAAATGGATTTTTTAAGTTTTATTCACAGCTCGCCTTCAAACGATTACACTTAAAAATTTTGTCAATTATTGCACTTAGTTTATTGATGCATGGCACAACGCATGTTATGTGGCTGTTACAGGGCCTAGGAATGATGCAATATTCTACGGGTCCTATTACGAGTTTTCCTCCTCACACAATGTTAATGGTAAGTTTTTGTTTCGCATTTGCATTGTACATCGCTTAGCAGTAAACAATTTATGTAAAATATTTATTGTACATAAATGTTCAAATGGTTGCATGAAAAAACTGGTAAGTAAACCTTTTGATTAATTTAAAATTATTTTAACTTACAAGGAAGGTGTCAGAACTTATTCACGCCAATCAGTTCAAACATTTAGAGACTCAAAGCGAGTATATTATAGGGCAAGAAACAAATTTTTTGGGGGGGCTCCCGGCTAGAACATAATAAGAACCTAATTTTTTTTGTCTATGTGAATATTTATTCTTGATAATACATAAAGATGTGTACGATGAGAAATATAAAATTTTACTAAATTTAAGTCAAATAAATATGACAGAATATAGCAATTTTATTAAAATAAATTTATTCATATTATTATTTTTTATTTTATTTTTTAATTAAATCGTCCTTTTTTAAGTTACGTGCATACGTTGAATTCTTGATATAAATACATTTTTATACGTTTTGCAATTTTTAATTTTTTTGTAACCTACATACCTTATTTTATATTGCCTGAATATGCATATTTTTTATGTTAATTTTATATATTGTATACATAAGACGTAATAAGCATATAAAAACATAAGCAATAAATGATTTTGTTTTGTATTTATCTGCAGTAACAATTTATTTTTACACTTCATGTTTTTTATAAAAATATCTAACCCCTGTTATGTAAAAATTTTCATTTGCTATATTAAAATAATACAATTATAAAATTGTAAAAACGACTTAAAAAAGACGATTTAATTAGATAAAAAATAAAAAAGTAATATTAATAAAGTTATTTTAATAAAATTGTTATATTCTGTCACATTTATTTGGCTTAAATTTAGTAAAAATTTATATTTCTCATTATACATATCTTTATTTGTTATCAAGAAAGACATTGACATTAAACACCCAAAAAACAACAACAAATTAAGTTCTTGTCGTGTTCTAACCAGGAGGCCCCAAACATTTTTTTTCTTGTCCTATAATATACCCGCTTTGAGTCTCCAAATTTCTGAACTGATCGGCGTAAATAAGTTCTGGCACCTTCCTTGTTAGACTAAATCTTTATAGTACCATCATTTTTATTTTTAATTTTAAAAGTGATTAAATTAAATTTTATTTTCAATTGTAACTAATAATAAGGTATTTATTTGCAAAATTAGCAGTACAAAAAAAATAAATACTTTTATCGATAAAGATTATAAGTCATTTTATTGGGTGTAAATTAACATTAATCCAATTGGACAGAAAAGCATTATAACATGGAAATGTACAATATAATTTTTGAAAGCCAATGTATTGATTTCCTGAGGTTTTAATATTGACAAATGTCGAAAGTAAATAAGCGGAATTTAAAGTCTTCGTGTATATATATCAAACCCATATTAATGCGTGTTGGCGAGTGAATACGTGACAAGCAAGCGCACAACATTTGGCAGTTGAGCGTATTTCACTGTTTGATATTTACTTATAATGATTAATACATCTTGTAAATGTAATTCATTTTGATATGTAAAAAAATATACACTTCCCAACACCTTTTTTAAAAAGAAAACCATTCTTTCTCTTATAAAATGTATATTTTCTTACAAAAAGATAAAAAAGAAGCATTTCATTTGGTTTTACTTTTTTTTCTTTTTTAAATCAAACAAGTGATCTGTGTAACCCAATTTTTTTACAGCATATTAATTCTATCAACTTTTTCACGCGATCGAATTTTTTCTTCGTTTTTTTTTTGTATAAGAACACAAAAGATTTAATGAAATGTTTTTTTTTCTTCCTTTTATCGAAGGGAGTAAGAAATTTGAAATAATATTTATGATTGTTTACAGAAAATTAATGATTGAATATTTTATTTTTTCAGGGCATGCAGCAAGGAATGGCCGGGGGAATGCAAGGTATGAGGCCAATGATGCCCCCTATGCCTAATGTTTCGACAGCAGGTGCGGGTATGATGCCCGTTGCACCAACGCAGGTGATGATGAATGCGCGAAATAATATGATGGGCTCAACACCACCCACGCAACCAACCACTCAGGCAGAAAGCAACGCCGTTCAATTGGACCCTTTTGGTGCTCTGTAAACGAAGTACGAACAACAAAAACATAAACCCCAAACTAAAGTATTATATTACTCAAAATAAAAAAAAAACTTGAATTAATAATAAAAAAATAACGTATATCAATCATTTTATAATTACATACTAATATTTATCGTCTTTATTGTTTTAGGAATTGAAAATGAAGAATGTGAAGCTTGTAAATACTGTGTAATATGCCTATGACAAGATTCCTGCTTTTTTGGCATTGATTACAGACTTTAATTCTACGTTGCCTTTACTTGTCATGTTACGAATGATGTAATTTGTTGATCTTATTGTGAATATTGTCGATTGTGTACGTATATAATCTTCCTTAAGACTTGAGGACAGATCTTATATAGGTGTGTATAAACAAAACAGAAAAAAATAAGAAAAAAAGCAAATTTATGTAGTCATTGGCTATCGTGCTTAAAATGAATATGAAAATAATTCGAAGTTGCGCACGGGCCATAAGTTTATTGTTCGTGAAAGAAAAAAAAAAATAATAAAAAAAATATAATGCCTATTTGACTCAGTAATTGAACAGATGCAACGTTAATATTCTTGAAGAATGTGTACAATAAAAATATGTATAAACTATATATAAATATGTACAACATATATATTCGAGCCTGTGCATTTATATCATATATATTTATACATATTTAAACACAAAACAATAATGTCCAAAATAGTATAACTAGTACGTTAAAAAAATGATGCGAAAGCGACGTTTGTCTATATTTTTGTTTAAAGTTCGAAGATAATTATAACTCTTTCATATAGTTGGATTCTATTTCGTAGATTGTTTCCGGCATGCAGTCTTTGTTCGAGCAGAAATTTTACAAATTAATAAATTATGATGATACAAATGTGAAATTCTGTTCGAAACAATATCGTGCAATTTTAATTTCCAGCCAAATTGTAATAAGACAGTGTATGTTTTTTTTTTATTTTTACTGCGACAGTTTTAATCCGAATAGTATTTGCAACAACTTATAGAAATTCAGCTTTTACCTAAGTATTGAAATATCATTAAATAGGACGGATAAATGAAATATTAACTTATATATGGTTACTATGATATAGTTTTTATTGTATGATTTTTACTTTTATCTGTATATGAAACATCGTTTTTGTGGTCTGATGTATTCAACGAGAATATGTGAAAATACTCAGTCATACATAGTTGTGCTATATGCAATATACAAATATATATATGATACTATTTTAAACAAACTCAACAAAAAGCAAAAATATATATTTTCCTCGAATGGCCTCACATTTCCGTTAGTAATATAATGTTTCAAATATAATTTTATAAAAATAAATATACAGTTTATGTATAAATATTCAATTGTAAAATGATAAAAGACAAGAAAAAAACCAACATCAGAAATTTGAAGTATTATTTATGTTTATATCTCAAGTTAATATATCTCAGAATTAGGACTAGTAATAAAAATTGTTTGTTTGACAATTATATAAGGTGTACTTATTTCAAGTGCAAACTTTATCATACATTTTTATTAACATAAAAAATCTAATTTTATTTTCATTCTCTTTAAAAATTAATGCGAATTATAGTTTTCTTTTTTTTTAAATTTAAAAAGTATTTTAATTAAGTTTTTGATATTTTCTAAATTAAATTGATATATTTTTCAAGTAAATGTTATTATGTATTTTAATTTTGTTAAAACAATTTAATTTTAAAATTTCGTTTTGCTGCGATTATTTTCAGGTTCTACCATTGCTGCGATGTCAAAAACAGGATTACTAAAAAGGGTTGAACTCTGGATCAATGATATGTTATTTTTCTGTATAAACTTGATTCAAATAGAATTTCAAAATATTTATTAACTTTTTTTGATATTTAATAAAAAATGTTGACCATTATTTTTCTTATAAAAATATTTGACCACGGGTTACATGGCAATAACTTGTGACTTAGTGATATTGCTGTGATATAATTGTGACATAAGTGGCACACTGAATTAACTATATCAAACTAGAAAATTTTACTCAAAAAAATAAACGTTTTCATGTAAGTATACTTGTTTTTTTCGGTCTTATCTGAGTTCACGGTACATTATTCAAGATGTGGCACGATATGCTTAAATTACTGTTAGGAAGATTTTTTCATTTGACTTAGCTATCAACATTTAAAAGTTTTTTTTCTTTATTTTGTAAAGTGACAAACAAATTTAAAAAAAAAATAAAATAAAATCTATTACAATGATATTAAAGTCTCGTATAAAAATCTTTTTCAATGAATTTTTTAGCTTTACTTATAACAAATTTTGCAATTGATTTTTTTCATTTACACAATAGTATATTGATTTTAAATTGTTAATATCTTATAAATCTAATCTGAGAAAACAAATTTTGCATTTCTAAAGCAGACAATTGTTAGAAAATAATTTATAACAAACTGAATTGTACAATTTAATCTGATAATAATGATACGAGAAAATAATCAAAATATTTGGTACGAAAATGTACCGGAATTTCGACTTTTCAATAGCGTTGTCTTCCTATCTCGTACATTCCCCTACAAGATAAGAAAACACTCAACATATTCTCCGATTTCCATTTCGTTTATATATACCATGCTCTAGTAACCGGTAAAGGAAAAGTACACATTCAGATTGGTCTTTCGAAAAAAAAAAAAAAAAAGATTAAAAAATTAAAGAATCCAACTTGTAATAGAATAAATTCGTGTGAGATCCGTGGGACTGTATCCTCGGTCAAACATGTATGTTTGGTAATTACGTTTGATGACAGCTCGAATCGTTTTTCATGTGCCTATTGGTCATCAATCAACAAACCTTGTGGAATGACAATAGAAAATAAAAGTTTTTGTAATCTTGTCATTTGTTAAAACCATCTTTGGGTTTTTATATTATCTCAAATAAAAAAAAAACAAATAAAAAATAAAGATTAAAACAAATTCTGAATTATATTTTTGATATATGATCATACAAAATTATTCCTTTTTTTTGCAAGCAAAATTGTTTAAAGCAATATTTTGCAAACAATATTTTTAAAACGAGATATTTTAAACAAAAAAATTGTTAAACAAAATTTTCAAGTAAGATTTTTAAAATAAAAGTTTTCAAGCAAATTTTTTTAAACAACATTTTTAAAACTAATTTTCAATCAGAATTCTTGAAACAAACATTTTTGAAGTAAAATTTGTTTTAAACTTTGTATATAAAAAAGTTTAAAAAGTTATTGTATTGGAAATGACTTTTTAAATTTATTAACGTTATTACTTGAACATCAAGTTAAAAAAAACAGAAAAAAGAGAGAGAGAGAGAGAGAAACGCATCAATTTTTAAACGATGTTTACGATGTAAAATGATTTTTCTATACTAAATTTCTGACATTTTAATTGTCCCTCGTCAATCAGTTTTATAATAAAAATAACTACTCTTCAAAAGCAGAATTGCAGAAAACATCTGACGAATGTTTTGCTCAACATTCATCCGAGATACAAATTAAACAATTAGCCGTGATATGTTGCTGAAAAAATAAGTAAAATTATAAATATTCTTAATAACTAAATAACGTTTTACAATTTTGATTTTTTAAACTAAAATTATTATTTGTGAGTAATAACATATATTTGAAACATGAAAAAAATTAAATTTCATTATTGCATAATTGACAAGAGCGCAATATATATAATTTTAATAAATCGCATTTTGAGGGAAAAGAATTCCTCAAGATTGACACATATTATTTTCGTCCACTTATCAAAAGCACACTGCATAATTCTATATGAAATTAAGTCCAAATTAGTATGATGCGTATAAATAATTCATAACTGCAGAAAGTGCATTGTTACAAAGCGCCGAATCCGTTTCCTGCGAACAAAAAAGTTGCGGTTACAACATTTTGCAAGAAGAGAAGAAGAAGAACCAAAAACGAAAAAAAACTACACATTGTAGTCCGATTTAAGCGAAACTGTCACTCAAGCCGGGTTTACCACCTAAACGATCGGCATCTTGCCAAAACTGTTTATGACACAAATGAAGTGAAGAAACTTAAAACGGGTTCTTTTATATATCCACACAATTTGTCAATAATATTAATCACACATGCACACACACACACACACACACACATACACAGAATAAAGAAAATAGACAAACAAGTTGACTGATGTAAAGTCGATAAAACAAAAGTAACAACCGGTACCCTATTATCAATATGATATATACTCTGCGAATAATTACTTATCGGTAGAAAAAAGGAGGAAAAGAAAAAAAAGAAGTTGAAAACTTTTCAGCGGGAGTATGGTAATTTGATTAGAGTTAAATGAAGGGATAAGCTTTTGATATAAGAATGGATGAGGATGTTAGGCATCGATGTTGTTTCGCCGTCGATTTGTAACGTTGGTATTGGTGTGCAGAGCACTCCGTGGCTGTGTGCGTGCGTGTGCTCGCCTCTGAGAGAGCGAGTGCCCGAATCGAGTCGAAGAACACAGAACTGCGGTACTTGTTCAGTAGATTCTCGGACGCCGCGCCGGCACAGTCTTTTCTCTTTTCACTCGTAAAGAAAACCCGGGTTTTGGTTCGAGCAGTACCTATATATAATCTTCACATGTATATGAATAAAATATTTTGCAAGACCCAGGCAGAGAAAATCAAAAAGAGGAAGGACTTCCGGGAGCAAGTTGGATGGCCCGGCCGCGGTCGTCGTCGATGTCACTGCCACCGTTAACGGGATTTTCGCCCTAGTGATAGTGTCTGTTGCGAGAGACCGCGATCGCCACTAACGATTTGATTTGGCGTGGCTAGTGAATTGAATGTCTGCTCGCAAGTGCTCATCGTTGGGTCGCGGCGGACGTTATCAGGCTGAAGCCGGTCAACCGGTAGGTGATGTTGCAGGTCACCGTCACGTGGGGAGCATCGGTCTTACGCGGCATTCCGCACTGCTACGGACCCTTGACTCCAGGTGGATAAGGAGGAAGAAAGGGCGCAGGCAGAGGAGACAAAAAGTCCGGACATTCTTATATCGAGGCCATTAGCACCTGCAGCAGCCATCTTCGTCAGAACGGAAAATGAACACAGAGAATGAATGTTGACAAAAGGAGACAAGAATAAGATTGACATCAAAAAAGATGATCCGGATGTACCGAAAGCCCCGACGCTGGAGACGCGGAATTTTAATTAAAAAGCAACTGGAGGATTTGGGCAGTTACATATATATATAAAGTTGGGGGACAAATGCAACAGACAGAGGGCTTTTGAGGAGTGCGGCTGATAACGTCATGCTGGACCGCAACGACTCCTTGAGCTACCCAGAAAACGATTCTAATTGTTGTACATGCGATGGTCAGGAAGGAGGACGAAGCAAGCAGGACCGGGCTGCTTGTTCTAGTCAATTTTTAGCAGCGGAGCGGAGGGCTCTGAGGGGGGCAAATAATAACAAGTGGGCCCACTGTAGGCTGGCGTTGTTGCTGCTTTGCTTGCTCTTCGCGCAGATCAGGAGCAACATCGGGACGACCAACAGGTTCGTCGGGATCAACGTGATCACCATTGGCATGGTCGTTGGGGCCGCCAGGACGGCACCCACCGCGATCGTCGGTGACGCCACGGTCAGGGCGGAACGTTCCGCCAATCTGTCCCACATCACCGGCGCTTCCAGGAAGATACAAATGTATATCAAAAATAGACACTTGCAGATCCTGCAGGATGGCACGGTCAACGGGTCCACTGATGACACTTCGGACTACAGTAAGTTTATTACAGACTTTCAATGTACAAACAACATTTTCCATTTAAACAACTCTTTGCTAACAGAATAAGCTTTTCGATTTTGAAGATAGACCTGATTTCGAAAGATAACTGGATGATCAAATCAAGTCTATCTAGGGTCAACAAAGATTTTACACTTTTTCCAAAGGTTGACCAACATTTCACAAATGAAACGTAATAGAAGAGATGACAGGAACAAAAGTTTGAGGGTAAGTAGATGACTTGTTGAAATGTTGGAAAGAGGTGATTAGAGAAGGTATATGCAATAGATATGTTGAAACACAATAACCTTTTATATAAGAGAACATGTCAGGGGAAAAAGAGCAAAGTATATATATATATATATAAGTGGATTTCATTTAATTGAACGAATTGTTAGTCAGGGTTTGTGTGATACTGTGAAAGATACAACATAAATGATGGGTACAATCAAAGGGGATTCGCAAAATGTACATTCCTCACTTTTATGAAGAGAACCGACCGTGAAGGGTATTTGTACAAACAGGGGTTCATAATAATCTTGTCATTCAATACCTTTTTTAGAGGTGTATGCACTTTCTTTTATCGAATTCATACCTATTAAGTGCATTCAACTGGCTCTTCATACATTTTATTCAATTTTAAATTCCACCTTTTTTATTTCAACGCCAGACAAAAACATATATTATATACCTGATGTATTTATATAAGCTTTTATTTTTTTGTTAACACAAAAATGTGGTCTTTTATGAGACAATTTTGCACTTTGTTGGTAAAAAAAGGAAAGAAAAAAAGAAGTCGAGTTTTAATTTATGCAGTTCAGTCGAACTAATTAGTCACTTGCTTTCGACAGTTAAAATGCATTATTGTTCATACATTATATGATTGATGGCATAATTTAACAGCAAGACTAACTACTTTCTACTTAATTATACCGCGACAAGTATATCAATTTTTTATTCTTGTAAAATATATTTAGTTTATTGGAATTTAGATTGATTTATATTTTATAGTTTATTAAGATAAGTTAATTTACATCTTAATGTTGAAGAAAAAGAATATTTAGTTGATGTTAACTAATTAAGAAAGTTATTAGTCACGAGTATTCTGTTACATCTTTGAATTTTTTTTTTTTTTTTTGCAGTTAAAGTTTTCAAACTAAGTATCACACTGTTTAATAAACTGAAAAATTGTATGATGAAACATATATTCTGAATGCTTTAAGCATAAATCAAAAATGGTTTCAAAAATGCCTACACTTTATTACATTACATTTGTGAATGCTTTGTAAATGAAACTGTACATCAAATTACATACGTATACAATGCAATACAGAAAACAGTAACATAAAGTGAATGTTCCAATTCCACTTGACGTCCCAGTTTCTCACAAATTTATCTTCATTTTAACTTAATATACTTATTGAAAGTAATGCCCAAAAAGTTATATTGTCTTTTTTTCAATTTTTCGAATCCCTTAATTTATTATGTAAAATAAATTTGTCAGCAAACACTGCGAATGTGTAATAATGTTTGCTTTAAAATTTGGTATTTCAAACCAATTAAAGGAAGAAAAAAATAATAAAGAGAGTGAAATTTGAATGTACGTTAACTCGTCCATAAATTTTCTTCACGTCCACAAAAGCACATATTTCTGTATTCGCGAGAACATATTATTCTTGTCATCTCATATTTATTCTTTATTAATGATCAAAAACATGTACTAAAACTGCATGAAAATGGAATAAATGTTGAAAATACATTGAAGAAGAAGAAGAAGAAGAAGAAGAAGCAGCATAAGAACTGCAAATAAAATCAGTGGAGCATAAAAAATAAGTAATTTCGCAAAATTATGTCTTCTGCTGGGGTCAGTTTTATTATTATTTTTTAATGAAATGAAATTCATATTGTTTTTATAAGAAAAAGAGGACAGGACAATGGCATTAAACTGTATGTACAGAGTACAAAATTTGTACGGTAAATAAGCAAATTTCATTAACCTACAACGATATTTAAAGAAGCTACGTTCATTTGAATTTTAAGCAAAAAAATAGAACTTTCTTCAAACTTACTTCCGCTTATGTAACTTTTGTCTATTTGTATCATGAAACTTTTGCACTAAAATTCAACGAAATAGGATTATTTTGAGACTTTATTTTGTTATGTTTATTATTTTTAATGTAAAATAAGTTTGTTTCTTAAAAAAATTGTATATCAAATTATTTATTTAATTAAAATCGAAAAAAAAAAAAAATTTTATATTTCAATAATAATAAGTATTAGATAAATTTCATTTTAGTTACAGAAAATGTATTAATTTTTCTAAAGATAATTTATAAAAGCAGTGGCAAAATTGGTACTTTACACCAATTAATAATGTTATTATTACCAATTAACTTTGAACTTATAAAAAACATAACCCAAAGTATTTGATTTTTATTAAGCACTATAATTTGTTTTTCTTATCTTAAATGACATAATATGGAAAATGCTTATTATTCTCAATATATAGTAATGCGGAATGTAGTGTAAAATGACGGTAATTATATGTAGATAACAACACATAATTACAATATACTTATTTTCTAATTTCTTTCCACATATAATTTAAATTTTAACCATATAATTTGACCGATTTAAAAGACGTTAAATAATCTTTCGCGTTATACATAGTATGGAGTGCTTCGTTTAATTTTGAATGATAACTTGTATTCAACCATTTCAAACTTTTTTTTATCCTTTTAACGTATGAAATGCCATTTTCCTTGAAACAATTAAATTGTTTCATTTCTACAAATATTCTTGAGTGCAAAAATTACTTAAAAATACATTTATGAAGTCAAAAAACCTTTAATTTTAATATTTTATATAATTTACCATATTTAATTAATATTAAATGGTTATGCTCATGGAATTTGTGACTAAATTTATTAATGACGAAAATAAATTTAATCCACGAAGTATAATAATTTGACAGTTGAAATTTGACGACAAAAAATATATATAATTTAAACTGTAACACCTTGTGTGCCATAATTAATTCTTTATTATGCAACAATAATCATGAAATGTTAATAACACTAAAACTTTAATAAATACACAAACATTTAACATATTTTATAAAGGAAAAATGTCACATTCTGACAACTACAAATTAATATGTTTCTTCAAACATTGTAGCATAAAATCCAGAAACTGAAAACTTGTTCTACTTATGTTCTTTTCTCTCTTGAAGATATTCCAATTATGTCTAGAAGATAGCGATAATACTAGGTTTTTGTTTTTTTGCAAAAACATTATACCGTATAAGCTGGTTATGATACAAAATGAAAAAAATATTTAAAAAAGTATATTAATTTTATCAATTGTACATTGTTTCGTGATATATATGTTAAGACAGACAAATATAAAAGCAAAATTTCTTTTTTTTATTTGAAATTTTCAACCATACAAGCAGACTGAAACATTTATAATTCAAAAAGTCAAGCATGTTTGTTATAATTTTTGTAGTCGCAAATATTATGTTGCATGCTTGTTGGGTTTTCTAGTGCTGATACTTAAGTACCGTAGTCTATATGGGTATGTTCGAAGTAAGGTTTGTACCAAGCTTTACTCGTTCTGTGCAGGTAAAGCTATTATTAAGACAAGCTTGAAAAAGCTTTTATTATCAATCCGAGGTTTAAAAATATTTATTTATATTATCAATCGTGAACAATTTAAAATTCAACTTGTAATTATATATCGTGTGAAGATGTATGGATATATAACAGACTGGTTTTTATTCATGGTAAAAATATGTATCATTTTTTTAAATACAAAGATGACAAG
>JABFPM010004907.1:0-11955 GCA_022817325.1 Idris sp. 1 HC-2018 | reverse complement strand
CGCTACATCCCTTCTTTATTTATATGTTCAAAAGATAGGCCCTCCTCCAACGCTTTTTAAATTGAAACACTCTGATACAGTTACTTGTCTAACCTTTGTTACGTATGGAGAGTTTCGGACCCAGTTCTTTTTCCTAATATTTGCTACAAGTGTCTAATAAGTAGCTTTTCTATCCCGAAATAGTACGACAAAAGAAGTCTTTCTGTCAAACTTTTTTTACACACATTCTTTTATAAATTAGACGAAAAGTATAACACAAAGATTCATCTACGTTTTACTATTGGGACAACAAAAAGCTCCTTGTAGACAGTTGTAGTGAAAAGAAGGACATGGATTTGGGAACGAAAATAGACGTTTCCTCAACAAACGCTCGCACGCTACATCCCTTCTTTATTTATATGTTCAAAAGATAGGCCCTCCTCCAACGCTTTTTAAATTGAAACACTCTGATACAGTTACTTGTCTAACCTTTGTTACGTATGGAGAGTTTCGGACCCAGTTCCTTTTCCTAATATTTGCTACAAGTGTCTAATAAGTAGCTTTTCTATCCCGGAAAAGTATTTGGTAATTTAGACAAAAAGTATAACAGAAAGATTCACTTACGTCTTACTATTGAGAACAAAAGCGCTACTTCTAGACAGTTGTGGTGAAAATAAGGACATGGATCTGGGAACGAAAATAGACGTTTCCTCAACAAACGCTCGCACGCTACATCCCTTCTTTATTTATATGTTCAAAAGTTAGGCCCGTCTTCCAACGCTTTGTTAATTGAAACAGTAATATACAGATACTTGTCTAACATTTTTAACGTATGGAGATTTGGGTCGATTGTACAGACAATGTCTTATCGATGTAATATAGAAAATCATTTTTATTCTGTTTTTTAATAAAAATTCGTTTAATACTTGTTTATGGAAAAACCTCTCAAACCGCTATCTATTCATAATTTTAGGAGTTTTTGTTTTCCCTTTTTAGACTTTTTTCCGCTATGTCTCTGAGTTGGTGTTTTTCAGGAAATTGCAGGATTGAGGGCCATTTACAAATACTTTTACTGAAATGACATATTTTTCTACACGCTACCCTTAAAATGATGTCACAAATTGATAATTTCCCCTTTTTTTAAATCGATTCTCCATTGAACCTTAAAAAACGATGTGTGTGTAACAGTTTTGTGCTTACATATGTGACCAATAATAAAATCGGAAAAATGTGTGTTCTTTTTAATTAGAAAAAAATAATAATAAGAAATTAAGGGCGATGCCTATTGGCACGATGATCAGCTGTGCATTTCAACCCCGCCATAACACTTTCGGAAATTGGTTCAAAGACAAATGATAATTTCATAAAATTTAAAATTTGCATTTATATTTCAACGTTGATTATAAAAATGTTGGATATATGTCGAATACAAAAAATTAATAAAACTACTAAATTCAATAGAGCTAAGGTAATTAAAATTACTAGTAATCTAGTGATTTATATTATTCACTAACACCCGCCCCCGCCTCCTCCTCCAGTCACAAAGTTTCCCAAACGCTGTACCCTCGCTCCCTGAGAACACGATATTATTTGTGAATGGCCTCTGTATATAGTGCTACAGGATGCTGTTCTGTTCGTCGGATAGGTGTTTTTGTCGGGGAAAAGTTTTGTATTCGTTTTTATTGCTTTTTGTCTATTTTTAAAGATTTCAGACAAAATTGCATATGTAAAAGTGATTACTACTCGCTTATAAATTATTAACTTTTATATTTATTTGAAATGTTATTTGTTATATAATGTTATTCTGTTTGATTTATTTACAATATTTGATATTCATTTATAATTAATTCTACAAAGAACCACATTATAATGTCACGTTGACCCCATTTTATGTTATAAAATATTATTGACTTCAAAATTAGTTGTTGTTTTTATTTAAAACGTTAAATTTTTAAATTTTGTAAGTTGTTCGTTACATTTTGATAATTTGTCGGTTAGTTTTATCAATTTGTTATCAATTTTTTCCTTAGATATGCGTATTTACAATAAAAACATTTATTTCCCGACGAAAATATTCCGACAAAATAACCTTCCGTAGAATTCCCGACAAAAAGATATATTGACCCATTGCTAATAATTATTGTTTTCTCACCATGACAAAAATTTAACCGTTTAACTGCAGCATTTCTGAGTATTTCTTTTTGTAATATTAAGGCTCCATGAATTTTTATTTTATCCTATTTTAGGATATTTTGAATAAAACTATTTTTATTGAATTTCCATTTATGTGGATAATAATTTATTTATTTGAAAATTTGTCATTTTCGAAAAAGTTAAAAAAAAGTTATAATAACAAGAACAATTTTGAGAATTATAAGTCACAATAATAAAACTTTAGCTTCAAAAAATGTTGAAAGCAAAAACAGTTATTTAATTGCCAAATAAAAAACTTCAACACTCACACTTATATTTTTTCAGTAACCTACTTTCTGTAAATTTGATTTTAGCATAATGAGGAATCTGATGTAAAAATTATAAGGTATATAATTTTGTATATCAGATTGATAACTCTTAACGTAATTATCTTGAATTAAGAATTTTATATTTTTCGCGCTAGATTGCTCACTATAAAATTCGAACTCACAGCAAGTTTGTCACTAAAAAAATGAGTACTGAATTTTTTTATTTAGCGATTTATTCCTTGATCTTACATTGTTTAGAACATTTTTTAACAAGCTTTTATTATGGTGATTGATAAATCTCAAAATTTTTCTTGCTTATAAATCATCTTTGTTTTATAAACTAGATGTTTAAATGTTTTGCTTTAAATAAAAAAAACATATTGAAATCATAAATTGAAAATAATAATAAACGATATCGAAATTAAATATTTTAATTAATTAATAGAATTTTCAATATTTTATAGAACCTATTACGAAATATCACGAAAAAAATATTGCGGCATAAATATGACAAATTTTGTTGCATTTATAATTATAAATAATTAAATTCAAAAAATAAGAATAGCGCGCGGCTTTACTTCGTGTGCATGATTTGAGACAAGCAAGTTATACGATTTTTATTTATGGGCAAAATATAAGAACTAATCGAACAACAAAATACGAGAAACACAGTTTTCAAAATACTGTTTTTTTGTAATAAAGTAAGCTAAGAAACCGAAGTATAAAATGTTTAAAATATTATTTTTGTGAAGGGCAAGCTACCCATAAAAATGTGTTTAATCCGATATTCGGACAAAATATCACTGGACAAAATAAACCCAATTTTTTATATATTTATTATATATATTTAAAATGTCAATTATACATAAAAAAAGCACATGGTATTTTTATTTTAATTATTTTACAGAATGCTACAATGTTCATCATCATTCATCAGAATATCCTCATGGATGTGATAACAATTTTTAAAAGTTATTACAAATAAAATTCAATTTATAAACCAGTTTTAGGATAATATTTCATATAAAATGTTTGACATTACAATAAATAAACCAGAGAGATATCAATAAATTAAATCGTTTCCCTAGAAGATTAAAAAGTGTGCTAGTGAATTTGACACGTTTTTAGACTATTGATAACAAATGATAATATGACTTACTGTTTGCGTACTTAGATATTTTGTCGTGTTTATATCGGAATTTCAACGAAAAAAAAAAAAATTCTAATTTATCGTGGTTAAATGTAAAGTCAAATAAACTGTATCAAGGGATTTGACGACCAGATTTAATTACACTTAAGTACAAATTTGATTATATATTGTAAAACTCGTTTTAGTTAAAACTAATGTGGCGGATTCGAAAACTCTCTCGAGGATTAGAAATGAAGTAAGAATTTCCCAGGGGTTAAATGTAATGGACTTTTTTGGTCGATCTAGATATGTTATTCGTATGCTGATAAAACTAAATTTTAATGTTAATTAAATTTAAATTATTTTTCTGAAAAATAAAATATAATAGTAAGAAAACCAGTTACATGTTTTCAGTAGTTTTTGTCATTTAGAAAGGATTTTTTTACTTTTATATAAAGAAACATTTCAAAATATGCTAGCTTCTCATTGACAACTGCGGATTTACACGCCCCTGTAAAATGCGTAGGTTAACCAGGCGTGGCAAAATCTCACGCTTAAACATGCATATAGTACCTTTAGGTAGGCGGCTTTCTTTACTCTTGAATGGGACTGAAAAATTATATTCATTATTTATGTTATCAATATTTATTAATTAATAATTTGCCCATTTTGAAATTTAAATATATGAATTTCATTAAACCAGGTTCTATTAATTACTTTAAATTCTTGCTCTGTTTTTGAAATAAAATTCTGCATGTATTTCCTCTGACTGGATTTCAGAATTCAATTATTTACTGATTAATCAGTATCTTCAATAAGAAATGGCAGAAAGAAACTTTTTTTTTAATTTGAATCTTTTTCACTTAACTTTTTTTCAAGATAATAATGTCTATTTTTAACTCTCATATCTATATAGGTATATTTTAAAAATAAATTGTTTTAATTATTTTGTAAAAAAAACACTGCGATAATAATTGACTTTTTATTTAATTACCGTGGGATAAAAAATGTTTAGATATATATAATAAAGAATTTTGTACGTGATAAAAATCATTTAAATTTATCATTTCTTAGTATCTAATCCAATTTGTTTGTTTTAGAAATATTAAATATAGTTATGAGAAGCGGATAAAATGTACAATATATTTTCTGAAGACGTTATCCAAACGGAGCGGTTATTGTTGGCGTTTCTTTTCGTTTCCCTATAGAAATAAATTTCTATTCATCTTTCATTTGAAAGTGAAATATAAATGTACATATGGGAAGTCCAACAAAAGACACTAAATTTTAGATCACAACTTTTGGAGGGTTGATCATGGTATTGACTTTGGTTTTGACAGGTTGTCCTACTTAATTTCAATACTCAGGTGCACAACGTAAATATGACTTTCGAGAATTTCTTATATTTCATTGTATATTATATTTTGAGGATATTAATTGATGTTTAAATTTAAACACTATCCTATTACCTTATTCAATTTTATTTTCTCATGTGAATTTTACTTCTTTGTAAAAAAATATGTTAATATTATAAACTCTAATGAATATTATAAAATTGTTAAAACTTTTTAATTGAATATTTTTATAATTATTCATCAGCAAAAAAATTTCACATTATCATTATAATAAAAAAGTTATGGACTTTCACATCTCACTGTAAGTGAGTCTTTGAATATATTTTGTAATTTCAATAAGGCGTTAATTTATTTTACGATTAACAAATTGCTTGTAATTGATTTTTCACGACAAAGTACTATCTCATCAGGGATTGACAATACGAAACATTTGAATAAATTTATGAGACATTTTCGACTCTCATTTGGTGCATAAATTCAAAATAGAAATAAAATTAGCGTGGTAGTATATCTATTTACATGGACAACGAGTAATTGTGAAAGAAAACATGATTTTCGATCGTGTAATGCGTTTTAATGATGCTACGATGTAATTCATTTCGTTTTGTTTAAGTGAATGACTAAGAATCATATATGGAATAATACAAACATATATGTTATTAATTATTTTTTCTTTTAAAATGATTATTTTTCGATATTCTGGTGAAAGAGAAAATCTTCATATTCAAGCGGTAATTAATGATCATATTGACGAAATGTAATTAAGTAAACGTCTGTAAAACTGGAGTAAAAGTTGTACTTTTACGTTAATCTCGTCTGTCAAAGATTTCAAGTGTCGGTAGTTTTCGAATCCTGTGACTTCAATAATTTAAAGTATTTCCTATAAGTTAATTAACTTCAAGTAAATTATTATAATAAACATGATTACTTTTTCTTTTACAAACAACTTTAAAAGTCAAATTAAAAAGTTTAAAAAAATACATTTTTATTTTAAAAGCTTAAATTTCTTTGAAAATTTTAAATTTATTTTGAAAGCTTACATTCAAAAACTTTCACTTTCTATAATTTTTTTTATATTAGCGAAACAATTCGTATGACTTTTTTTTGTTAGCATTAAAGAAATAAACAAGATGGCTGGCCAAGATTATATAATATTAAAAGCGTTTACTGCTTATTTAAAAATCGTTACTCGTTGGAGTAGAACCTTATCGATTAACAAGTGATATTATAAAAGAATTGAACGTATCAATAAAAGCGCGTGCGTTTATATGAATCGTTCCACTGATACTTAATCACATGCCGAATGACATTACATTAAATATTAAGCAGGAATAAGATAAAGAATTTCATGTAGGTGTTTATGATTCTTTATAATCTAGTATCTTTTTGATATTAAAGAAAAAAAACTTACAGAGGGATATAAAATAACGAAGAAAAAAAAATATAAAAAAGCTTATTAGATTGTGCCCTCGGCCCAACTTTATTATGTTGCTAGTGAAACTTGAGAATACGTGTGTAGAGAAGGGACCGTGAAGACAGTAATGAAACAAGCGAATGAACCGGATTTGGAAAGTGTTTTGGAAAGTGAGTGCTAAGAACACTTACAGTAAAGAACAAAAAGAAGAACTATAATGTTTTGTGTGAACAACCAATTTTAACTTTTGGCTGTATTTAAATTGAATTTACTTTTGCAGGTTCAAACAAAACATTTGAATTAACAATTTCTTATAACTTAAATATGTTCTTTGTTTAAAGTTCTATAACTTTATTTACAGCAGAACAAGTAAATATTTAAAATATATATTCAACTAAAACGTATTAGATATTTTAAATTGGTTAATCCTCAGTATTAGGATTTTCTTTTACGTAATAAATACTGCAATTTTAATAAGTATTGATATAAAATTACACTCTTGGAAACTGAGCGAACAGATTAATGTTAATTACTCGGCAGGCTTTTATACGTCACAGTAATAACACTTTAAGAGACAAATGTTGAAAAATTACACAGCTTTTCCAATAAATCATAAATTAATAATTGAAAATTGTAAACATTTGCTCAGTACAAAAAACGTTTCAATCCACTATAAAATGCACAACTCAAACATTGCTTTTATATTTTTTAATGCTAAACAAATTTGTTTACCTGATATAATCTTAATGAACAAAAAGCATGTAAAGAACTGGGGTACATAATGAATTTCTAATTCGTTTCAAAGCCAATAAATAAGTGGATGAATATTTGACAGGAAAATGAACCTAATAAATTTACATCAGAATATGTAAATTGTAACAAAATTGAGGGAATTACGTTACACTCGCCGACTGTGCTCTTTTGTCGGTCGCGGCGACTATTGCATGCCTGTGTCCATCTAGTATATTCTTCTATGCGCGGTTTTAAAAGTGCGTGCGTACCTATATACATATATAAAAGTAGCAGTCAGGCAGCCTTGAAGAACCTATTTCACATTCTAATGTTCGCTGGCACTCTGAGCGACCGTACACCTCGGAGAGCCGCGTTGGCGGAACGGAGAAAAAAAATGAAAGACAAAAAATTGTTTCGCGTAAATGGAAAGTGAAATCCACCAGAGGTGCCACTCGCTTCAATTGCCCGACGAACATACATTTCCAATGAAATTGTCAATTCGGCCACTTTTAATTAAGTTGAGTGCTGACAAAAACATTGCAACCACTAGTTTAAAAGATCAGAGTCTAAGCATACTAATATCTTTTTTTTCTTAATTTTATATGCAAAATATTAATTTAGTTTTATATATAAAATATAAATTCTGTTATGTGAAGATAACTTTTTATTAAATTTTAAAGAAAATTGAAAGCGAAGTCAAGGCGAAAGTAAAGATAGGATAAAACAAAAATAATAGCTCAAAAAAAATTAAATGAAAGTGAAATGACAGACAAGCTCGAAGCTTTTTCCTCTGTTTGGGTATTTAGAGAGTTGCCGAAATTGTGACAGTTTTTATTTCCGTTTGCTAAGTAAAATCAACGAGTTGTTACATGTTACAGACAAATAAAAAGAAAATACAGAAAAAAGTTATATTATAAATTTTTTGCTTAATTAAAACGAATTAAGAAAAATATGCTGCTATCATGCACTCGACGTAAAGTTGATTATTAGAGGCGTTAATAAATGCGAGAGATGATAACTTTAGATGAACCGCGTAAAAGATATACACATTGCTGCGGGAAAAAAGGAGAATTACCAATTGTCAGATTAGGAATAGCGCTGATTGCGGGCGAAATGCGGGTGATATGACAAATTTATATGTAAAACTAAAATTATACAAAAAAATAAGAACATCAGTGATGAGTTTTATATTATTGTCTTGCAGAAAAGAAATGCTCAATTTTTACACGATTTCATATATTTCTATTTGAAATCGCAAGCCTGTAATTAAAAATTGAATTACATCCCAGGCATAATGCAGACAAACCTAATTGAATCGGTTTATTGCAAATTAAACTTTTCGTTGAGTAATTGCGTTGGATTACAATGTTGTACAATTGTATTTTGATATCAAAAATTAATCAGAAATGTTGTTCCTCCCGTTTCATTGTGTTAATACCCCTCAATCAGATATGTTCTACAACTTGCACAGATAAAAAGCAAATCGTGCGATGGTTATCAACACGCTAATTAAATTAACGCGTCGTCGTGATTGAATAATAAATAGCAAAAATTTGTTTGAAATTTACCACCCCGAGGCAGCTTATTTGCAGGATATAAAGGATCTCTTATCTGGATGCACGTTGTGCTTTGCTTTGGACTAGGTAAGGTGTTCAGGTACTTATTCAAACGTAACTGGGTCGCCACGTCACGGCGGTGAACGTTGCGAAACCGGTTCCGTCGAGTAATCCTGGGAGGACACTCACATGACGAAAAGTCAGGATAATTTAACCGGCCTATGTCTGCAACTAGTGTCCAAAGTTCAAAATTCGAAAGTCGTGAACTCTTGCGTGGGGAATGTAAAAAAAATTCTCCTTCCTGCTGTCAACAATCCACATTTAGATGGAGTTACCGAAAAAGTAGTGTTTAAACAAATGTTGCAAAATGGTTTTCTAATGGAAAATAAAATTCTTTCCCCTTTGGAATTTAATTGCAGTTGACAAAAAAAGTTTTTTTGAACTTTGCTTTTCCAAGTAAAATTAAAATCCAGTCTGCGTATGCTCTTGGACAGTGCAATTCGCCCATAGAAGTGGATGTTATGCAACAGTTGTCACGTCTCGTTTTGCTATTACAAAACAGTTGTGGCCAGAAAAAGAGTCAATGATGGTGATAAATCTCTTCTTAATTGCTCTTGATAAGTGTGAAAAAAAGGAATACTCCGGGTAAAAATCAAATTTGATCAATTTTTGAATTTGGATTCAATTTTAGATGAAAAGCTATTTTTATCCGGGATGTTTTTGCAAAACAAGTTAAATTAATGAATGCATTGACGAAAACAAAGTGTTCCTTAACCGACAAAATGGCCCTGTATGTTCGGCCACACGTGTACCTCGGATATATGACTAGTCATAGCTGCTTTCCTTCTCTTGTTATTATCTTCATGTGCGTTTCTCCGGCTGGTCGGCAAATCAGCGTATAATCTGGGTCAGTGGGACTTGCCAAGAAAGTGTTATGTCAACCATAAAAGAGATTCACTTTCATAGGAGTCAATAATTTATACCAGGGAAAGGAATGCCGGTAATACTGATTGTGGATTATATGATTCTTGGATCATCTTCGAAAAACGTAATAAGATTTTTTTTAATAAACTTGTTACTTAAATGAATTAATATAAACAAATTGAATAGTTTTCTTCCTCTGCCATAAATTTAAGAAAATCAAAATAAATTATCGGTAGTTTGGTCGAACTGAAAAATTCTAAACTTTCGTCTAAAAAATTCTTAACTGGGTCGCAAAAGTTCAAGTATTGTTTTCAGAGCAAGAGTCACGCGAGGATTACTAGAAAACCACCTGTAGAACTCTCATTCGGAAGCGTCAGAATAATTTGTGTGGGCATGTTTTCACTTTTGTTGATTCAGCGCTGTATTTTTTCGTCGCTGACTTTTATTTAGTATGAAAGCAAAGCTTACATAAAACCCTGATTAAAAAAACTTTTATGCACACATAGAGTTAACATAACACATTTAAATTTTATGAATCACAAGTTGTTTTGCTTGCAATAAACAACCTGAACTTTAGACAAAAACACAATAACATTAACCTGGATTCCGAAAAAAAGATATATCCTTATTTTAAATAAATTTTAGACATTTTTGTTTTGTTTTTTTTTTAAAAACTCTCTGGGTCAATGTTTTCTATGCACATTTAGACGTGTAAATTGAAACCGATATTTATCATATTTCAGTGAAAAGTAAAACAAAAAGTCAAATTACATTAACTAGAGTAAATTGGAATTTTTGGGGAAAAGAAAAAAATGATTGTAGAAAGTGAAGATTTAATTTAGATGCGGATCCTATGGGATAACCGATATCCGGGTTCGTAAGATGAACACAAAAATTGAACTCGACACAAAGGGGACCCAGAAAATAAGGTTACATTACAATGATCGGCAATTAATCACGTAATTTGCGATGTCTTTTGGTTAATAATTGCGTGTGCGCTTAGATGACGCAATGCTATCCAGCTTACATTACGATGCATGAAAAATGCATCGAAACGCAATTTCGTAAGTGGGTATACACTAATATGAATAAGTGACGTTAATGAAGTATTTCCAATCAAAATATATAAAGTGGACCAGCAGAATCATTAGCGATTCCCAAGACGTTTTTTTTCGCCTGAGTAATTAAACAGCCTGGGACACATTGCTTTAAATGATAGATACGATCGGTTCGTCCGTAAACTCTTTCAAAAACGAAAGTTCATCCTTTTCGCGTATTCCAGCCGCGTGCGGCTAGGCGCAAAGTTTCACCTTACACGTTGTGCGCATTTGTTCTACGGCTATTTTGTTTGTCCGGGATCCATTTTTAATCCGCGCATGTAATCCTTGACAATTTGTAAATTTATTCTGACCTTCACTTTTCATCGTGACTTTTGTGTGCCTCCAAATTTTTTATGTCAGGGCTAACGAGATTAGATAGTTATCGTTTTATCAAATATTACGGTGAGGTCTAGA
Source organism: Idris sp. 1 HC-2018 (assembly GCA_022817325.1). NCBI lineage: Eukaryota > Metazoa > Arthropoda > Insecta > Hymenoptera > Scelionidae > Idris > Idris sp. 1 HC-2018. Next base: position 890 of record JABFPM010004907.1, on the reverse strand, counting down.
ATTTTTTTTTTAGAATTGTTTTTTTAGTGTTGTTTTTTTTATACTTTTTTGAGTTTAACAATTAAAAGGAAGTTTTGCGCAATCTAATGAATAAATAATCGATACAAATAGTTTTTCAGTATTAATTTTGAGAGGATCCACAATTCATCAAAGCTGTTTTTTTAATTGAATATTAAGTACCGTTATGAATTTATAGTATGACCATTAAATTGTATTTTTTTTAATAGATAATGTAAATTTATGTGTAATAAAAAAGTTTAGAATATTAGTTTTATATATAAAAGTTAAATTTACAGTTAAAAGCTTTTGAATTAATTTAATATGAAAAAAATTCAAAATAATTAAAATTTATTAAACAAAAAAAAATAAATATTCAACCTTTTAACGCCGAGCGCATGATATCTAATACAACTTTTTATTATGTTTGCGTTTCATTGTTTGATAAAGTTATACTTTTTACACTACCAACAGAAAGTTCGTGAACACGCTTTTTGAAATACCATAATTTTCAAAATGCTGAAAATTTGTTTATATTGACCAAAAATCTTTTTCAACAAGAAGAAAATTAATTTTGAACCTCCTTTATGAAACCCTGCAACTCATTTTTAAATAGAATGTATGAACTTTGTTTATGTTAATTTAAAATTTTTTTATGTTAATTTATAATTGGAACCTTCTGAAGTAACCTCGATTTAGAAATTTTTAATTTCGATGTTAATTCGCAAAGTTATGAGACTTCAAAAAAAGGAAAAAAAAACATTTTTTTAATATTAATTTAAAAAAATTTTTATGTTAATTTATAATTGGAACCTTCTGAAGTAACCTCGATTTGGAAATTTTTAATTTCGATGTTAATTCGCAAAGTTATGAGACTTCAAAAAAAGGAAAAA
>JABFPM010004906.1:0-11956 GCA_022817325.1 Idris sp. 1 HC-2018 | reverse complement strand
GGGGGGGGGGGGGGGGGGGGGACCCTCTCAGATCGTCACTGCCACCCGCCAGTTTGAAAGCAACCGTCGCGATGATCGCGTCAACCGGTCTTTAGTTTGCCGAGTGACCTCGCGCTCGAACCGGTTCGAAAGTCAGCTCAGAAGCTGGAACACAGCATTTCTCCAGCAGAATATATCATGGCTGAAGCTGAGTCCAGCTGAGAATGAAGCAACAAGTAGTTGTTGGCAGCCAAAAAATGTTGCATGGAATTGTTAGGAATTAGCCAGCAAGATGGGTTCGGCCAGCAGAATGGTTTATGGTGTTGTTGGTTGTTCGGCGTTGTTTTTGTTGTTAATACTGTGCTCGTTTGTTCGTGGGGATGACGAGACAAAACCGCCTGGGATTTGTGCAGTTAAAGGATGTAAATGCGAACCCAAGGCCGTACAATGGCTCATCATAAAGTGCGTCTTCTCAGACCATCAGGTGAAGTGACAACTTTTTTGTTATCTAAAGACATTTCATTTCCATGTTATTCTTTATTTATTTTCACTCGAAGGACCTGGGGTTGAATCTTTACTTTTTTTTTATTCTGGTTCAAAGGACCTAGTTTAACTCTTTACTTTGTTTGTATATTCTGGCTCGAAGGACCTGATTTTATTAGTTTTGTTAACTTGCTCAGCTTGATTTCTCTTTATTGTTCATTTAGTTGATTATTATTACATTAATTATACATTGCTAATGAAATCTTGACGTAACTTGTAGATGATGAAGCCAAGAACAATGTTACATGTCTTTTCATCCTGGAACCCCAACATCATAATCTCCCATTCAGTCTCTTTGTCTCGTTCAAAAATAACAATAATTTAATTTGTACCGAGCTTATCGGTACTGTCGGTTGAGAGTTCAAGTTCTCAACCGGTGTCGTTGGACTGTGAACGACCAGCAAATTAATTGCAACCATAGATAGAACCTTCTACCTGCAGATAGAACTCACCGTTCCACTTGTCGCTCCGCTGAACATTGTTCTCTGTGCTGGGGATGCAACTTATTACACACAATTAGTCTGAGCTTTCTTTGCTGGCGAAACAGGTCCGAACCTGCAGTCGCAGTACCGCCGAGTTGAGCACCACTGTTCGAAGTCAACGACTTCAAAAGCGCCATTACACTCGATATTACAGTCCTTTAATCTTTTAAAGCTTATGTATTTGGACGTGTACATTTTATTTAACATTAAACTTGAATTTGTTTAATTTAACGTTAACATTAAAGAAATCTATGAAGGTTTTTGAGGTTTTGTAGAACTTTAGTTGAAAAAACAAAAAGTTGACAACCAAAATTGGTTTCAATTTCTGAGTTTAGCAAGTTTTAACATATGGTTACTGGAGTTTAATATATTCAAATGAAAGATTTCTTGCATGCATTATTTGAATATGGAAAATAATTCAAATATAGTAGAATCGAAATGATGGATTTATCGTATTCACGTGAAGGATGAAAGGGAGTTTAAATTTATAATCTTGTGAGAAGTTGCGCTGCAGATTATGATGTAAATCAGAATGAACTTTCTTTGACTTGTTTAATTCGATTATAAAATGTCGATTTATTAGTTACACCTGTCACAATTTTTGTAAAATATTACAGCTTTTAAAAGTACATACCTTGTATACATTTACTTTTGACCCAGAATATAATTAACACGTGCACAATTTGTGGATAAATTTAAATCGTACCAAATACCAAGATCGCGTATAAATACAAGATCATGGAATGAAGCTGAAGGTTAAATGTTGTGTGGTTAAAATAACACACGCGTGTCCCTTGCGGCTGATTATAAGTCGAAGCAATCTATTTTCTATCACGTTACGTGTCGAGTTTAAGATCTCCAAAGTTTAAGCCCAATATATTGCTAATGAGACGAGACACGTTTCGTTAGCTGGAAATGAAATTGGAAATTTAAATAGAGTTAATTTCAGCAATATTTTGCCAAAAATAAGATAATTGACGCGGTATAAAATCAAAATTAACTTTTTTTTTTCAAGTGTATTTAGTATTAAACATTAAATTTGAGTGATTATAAAGAAATATTAAAACGTGGAATAGTAAGTATATTTAAAGCAAACAAAAGAAACTGAAGAATGCGAAACGATCGTAACTCTACACTGCAGAATCAATACCGAATAGTGTTCAGATCATTTTTTTATTTTCTACATGCAGCACCGTGTGAAAGGTAAATCGTGGCTTTGAATTTCGGAAACACGACACCAGATGCACTTTCTCATTAGGCTCTTTAATTAGCTATAAATCCTACTGCAGAGCTACATTTTTAGCAATAAAAAAAAAGACTGGGGTTATCTTTTGTAGAAAGTAGAGTGTTCACAATTAAAAGAACGTGTAATCAACGATGTCACACTTATCATGACAGTTTCGTTATTACCATTTGAACTCGAATTGACACCGTGACTATCGCGAGTATTTAATTGTGTTCAACACTTAAAATAACACGTAATAGTTACACTCAGAAAGAAGTTATTAGATGTCTTTTCAATTAACCCAGAAATTGTTGTTGAATCCGCCTCGAAGGACCAGGTTTAATTTTTTTTAATTTGGCTCGAAGGACCTAGTTGATTGTTTAAATCTGGTTCGAAAGACTTAGTAATTTGTGTTAAATTTAGACCTAGTTTACTTTCCTCAACTAAAATCTACACTATTATTACTTGAAATAGAATCTAAAATTCAATTCCTTCTGAGCTAAGTTTTGAACCCTCGCTTCCGGTTGAAGGGTCGTCGAATTCGACGGTGCAGAAATAATGCGTATTGTGTCGATCTTAAACATATATCGAATTCTCATTTGCCAGCCGATATTTGTCAACAAAAAGCACTCATGAGCGAACAAACTTCCCGTTTTTTTGCGTTGTTTCGTCTTGCTGCTTGGGAGACTGCTTTGGCTTTAACAATTCACATCCTGATTAATGAGCCCTTCTTCAAATTTAACGCTCCAAAGTGACAAGTTGTTAATGTCTTAATAGAGACGGCACTGTATCTCGAGACAATTAAGCTAAACGAACCTTTTTGAACAAAGTCTGAAAAGTTGTTTATGGATATAAGGTAATCGCTCTGTCGCCCGTATTAGATTTAAGGGCCACGTTTCTAAACGCGAGGTGTTCATACACGACTCGATCTCTCCACTCAATTTATTCACAATGGTCTCTTTCAACGAGCTTTTAACGAAACTCCGGACGTCATTGAGTGAGGATGACATGCGGGTCACAATCCGGTACTCGACGTGGCAAACAGAAAACATTTTTTGGATGTAACAATTGAGGCAACATTTTAATAAAGAGGTTCCCTTACAATTTTCGGAAATGTTTTAATTAGCTAAACATTTTAAAAGGCAAATGATTTGTCAAGTTGTTTATCCTTTTTTTGTTTCACTTGGCAGTTTTTATTTTACAAATGTTAAATTACAAATTACATATGTACAAAATGTGAAATTTCGATATTGTCGATCGCAGAGAAATATCACAAATATACACATTCGAATTGGCAAAAAGTATTTCCTAATTTCTTAAATTATTCTTAAAACTTTGCAATAACAATTGACTCAAATGCAATATTTAACATCAAAATTAATTTTCTATTAAACAGATGGCATCCTGTCATGTTCAGTACATAAAAATGTTACTTCAAACCATTTTTTCTATGTTGTAACATAAATATCACTTTTTTTTCTTTTTCAAAAACCAAGCTAAGCACTTTCACAGCTAACTCAAGTATTCGCTTGCAATTTAAGTGTCGCATGAAAATCATTTATGTAACAAATCGATTACACGACTAAAGCGTAGCGCTTTTTCAAAATCACATTTTCTCTTATCTCGCTCAGGATAGAGTGTTCCACGACTATACTTTGCCGCATAATTTATGACGGTGCCAGAACCTCGGTTTCCTGTTACTATAGCTGCAGAAAGCTCTCGCTGCAACATCGTCGCGGCAATGTGACCAAACATTTTAGTGAAGCTTAAATTGATTAACATTCAATAAATTTCAATGAAACGCAATCATACTCCATATTTTCTGTGCCAGTAACGTGCGAGGATTATTACACATTATTTTTCTTCGCTTAAGAGCATGTCAAATTTTCACATACTGCTTTTATTTTTCAAAATAAAAGCATGCTGTATATACAAAAAGTATTATTGGAGTAATAATTTAAATTACTTTTCTTTAGAGTTATTATTATTTAGCTGTCATAATTAATTATGCTATTGTTTGCACGCATTATCACATATTAACAGCAGCGATAACGTAGATGCGATCGATTAATTCGTTCATCTTTCTGTGTATTTTGTTATGCTAAGTATGTTCGGCATGTGAAATTTGGGTTAATGTCAGTCTCAAGGAACAGTGTTGACAGCTGATTATGTGGGTTTTATCATGATAATCAGGTTATTAACATAATAATCTTCAGCAGATACAAAATTTTCAATGTCTTACTTTTCAAACTTAAATTATGATTCTAAATTAATCAATAACATTATTTAATATTTAATACAAATTGTGGAAGTGCAAGTATTTTAAAGAACGAGTAAAATTATATTAAGAAAACAAATATAATTCTTTCTTATATTGGATTCGAAAGATTAAGCCAGTTAGTAAATTAAATATTTAGCAAACTATGTGAATGGCAGACTAAACATTTAGAAGTAGTTGTGGTCGTCAAAAGTTCGATGAATTTTTCTGTCACAATGAAGCTATTGTGTAATCATTAAAATATTTTGTCAATCAGCCTCTTTGTTTTTTCTTGAATACTGGCATGTATTTTATATTTTGTTATAATTCAAAAATTGGCTTGGTTAATAAGCATTTTTTAATATGCATTTTTTTCAAGATTGATTAATTATATTTGTGAAAGACATTTTTTGTGATTTTGCAATCTTTTGTTTTGCATTATCATCAGGTATTAATTATTACAACGCATTTTACAAAAGAAGTTATGACAAATAAAATTGGAATTTGAAAACGAAAGAAAAACAAACGTGCAATTAATCAGATAAAGTAATAATCGCTATTTCAGCAATAAAGATTTAAAAAACAAATTATGGTTTAATTTAGAACATTGAAATACTTTTTCAAGAAATTGTTTATTTAAAAGTTAAAAAAAAAATAATAAATTGAATTGTTGTACACTAATACAAAAGAGGGTATACATTTTTTAAAAGTATTATTCATTGTGTCATTAAACTTTTGCAAACTAAAATACTGAGCCATAAATAAAGCAACAAAAGTTTTTTTTCTTGTAAAGTGAATATAACATTTTAGTCCGTTATTGAAAACATTCGTTGTATTGTCAGAGTTAAAGTGCTAATATATTTTCTTGAAGTTAATAAATATTCTTAATGCAATATCCAATTCAATCGTTAATTTTTAGTAATTCTAAATCTTTCTTGTACATAGATCAGTACATTAAAAAAAACAAACGTTTTATTTAAAGACATTTAGACATTGTTTTCTGGCAAAAAATGTCAAAAGCGTTTTTTTCGAAGATACTTTGCCATCTTTTACCATGAAAAGATGTCTAAACGTCTTCAAATAAAACGTTTGTTTTTCCAGTCTATTATTCATATAATTTTTATTTTAACTCAAATAATAAGGTATGTTATAGGAGTGGCTAAACTCTAAAATTATTATGCATGTAAGAAAAAGAATAAAATTTTATCATCTTCAGTTAAATCTTTTGTTAAATTTTTTTGTTTTAGCAAGATATGTCAGTTTAAATTGCGCTTGTCTAGTTTTATGATGAAAAAAATAACACAAAAGAAAAAAAATATGATTTTATTATTATGAATCACCAGTGTGTGACAACAATTTTACATGTACGCAGGTAAAAAGTTTCGTGATTTCATTTGCTTATAAGTCAATTTTATTGCAAAGTTATTGCATAAGTATAATTTATATAACAATCCTAATTTTATTCTCTAATGAACATTAGAATAAAAAAAGTTCTAGTAGAAAATTGTAATATTAAAAAAACCATTGAAACGAGTTTTAATTCTTTAAGAGTAAATAAATTATACTGACAAGTAATTAACTAATTAGTTTTACATAAAAGAATCACATCAATTCATTTTTATTCTCAAGACAAAACAATCAATTTTCTATAAATTTATGCGAATCATATTGTATTTATTTTAATTATTAATTTAATAAAATTTAACTAATAAATGTTTTTCTTCAACTTAAGAATTATTGAAAGTTTAAAGATTTTTAAATAGTTTTTAACTAAAAACAAAATAGAAACCGTAAATTTTTGTTTATACAAATTTAGATTAAAAATAAATTTAAATTTTATTTTCATAAAGTTTTAATTTTTGAGTTATATTTTGTATTGAAAAAGTAAGTTTAGAACGCTTTTTTAACTCAAAAAAATAAATATTAAAAAATGAATCTGTTTCACAAAAAAGTAAGTAAATCCGAAAATCAAAACAGAATATTGCCCAAGCGCTTTTTGTTAATAATTTCTGGTTCCCACAAGATGTCGTAACGAACACTGTCACGTAGGACGCGAAAGGAAATATTATGTCGCAATGCGTGGCATGCACTGACTCCTCGTGCGTAAATAATTATACGATCGAGGCTATTTGACTATGCGTTACAATTGACCACCACAAATGGTCATACGAAAACCCGTGACACAGGAGGAAGGTCGTGTCATTAGCATTTCAATACCACATCAAAATCTCGAATTTTATTTAAAGAAGAAAAAAAATGGCACTCTAATTTAAGTCTACATAAAAACATAATATTTGATCAAAAAAAATAAATTCTGTCTGTGAAATATTTTTTGTTCCCTTCTTCAAATCACATTAATAATTTTATAAAATTAATGCAGCCATTTCTGCCAAGTTACAACCGGTACATATATTTTGTAAAAGCGCACAACGTCGTATTCTATATTTAATATTAGGAATTCCAGAAGCAGCGTGCAACATTTTATACCGTGACGCATCTATCCAAATATAATTCAGTTCAATAAATATGCACGTCGATTTTTATTGTGAACTGGTTAAGGTAAAAGTAGTGACGTACCAATACATTTTACATGTATGATAAACATATTTCTTTTTGTTGAAGGAAATTGGTTAGTAATTTTTGAGATTAAACATTTTGTGAGAAAAATTTTTTTTCTGACGATTGCACTCAGCAAATTGCACCCTATCTCGACGGTATGTTTCAATTAAATGAATTACCGCGACCCAGTTAACCCTGTGCGATTCATACGGAGCAAAGCAACAACTGGTTACAAACGAACGAGCATGAGAAATTTCGAAAGTTGCATAATCATTCAACGATAAATAATCTGGCCAAAGAGCCGAAATTATTTATATTACGAGTTTCCAGATTTTTGCAAGAATTTGTCTAGAATTTTTAGATTTTTGTTACATTTTCCGGAGCTTTTTTCCTGAATTTTTCGATCATTTCCAGAATTGTTAAGATTTCTGCCAGATTTTCTTTACCATTTTCTGAATTTTCAAGTTCCAGAATTTTCCGACCATTTTCATCTGTTTTGTCAGATTTTTACTAGGACTTCCAAATTTTACTCAGATTTTTATCTGATTATATCATCCAGAGTTAATAATAATACATAATCATATTTCAACCAATAATTTTTAGTAAACTCTATTTTACCATATTTCATCGTAAAAAAATCGCTGCTTACATTATGATAGAATCTACTATATATTTATTAGTAAGTCGGTAAATTTATTTTAAATAATTATTTTCATTCTTTTTTAATGAAAATCATCATCATACTTTAGTTATTGACTGAAAAAAAATCCCACCTGTCTAAGAATCGAACTCGGGCCTCCGGCGTGTGAATCCAACGCCTTACCAATCGAATCACAAAAGACTGCAAACACTCACTTTTGTTTGCCAAAGGTAATTATCCGATTCATGCGTGATTTTCATATTAAAAAAAGATAAACATAAATTGCTTAAAAAAATTTTTCTGACTTACTAAAAAATATAATCGATTTTATCATAATGTCATCAGCGATATTTTTACGATGAAATATGGCAAAGTTAAAATTATTGTTGATTTAATTATGTATTTTCCTCAGAGTAAATACATGCTATTGTCAATTTATTATCAATTTCAAAACTTGTTTTGTAAAGTTGATTAATTTTATTAATTTTATTAATATTATTAAAATTTGTTAAATTACATTATATTAATAATTGAAATTACAAGTAATTGTCAGTTTAATTACAATTCACAGAAAATATGAATTAAAATGACTAAAGAAAAAGACAATTCAATTACTATATGAAGAACATTTTCTGTTGTAATTAATATATGCACTTTAACTTATGAAACAAATTATATTTTATTGGAAGCATTCATTGTTTCAAGCGGTGTCTCCAACAAAGCGACTCAATTTGAGAAGCAATTACTTTAATACCCGAAATCACAGCTGTAATACGAAAATCACCAAGCAATTAATTAGATTTATATTAGATATACGAACACGGTTATTAAACCAAATCTGCGGAATAAATTCAGGCCACCAACACTAAGTCTGTTATCATGCATAAGAATTTTTTTATTCCTACTTCTGCTCGACTTTATTAACCACCAATTAGCAAGGCAATTTTTTTTACGAACTATTATTTCTTCAGGTGTTTTTCAATCGCAAATTTTTTCAAATTCAGATGAACGATTCCACTTTGCGGATTTTCAAGTGAATTTGCAAGCTGCGACAAAACGTTTTTCATCCATCTTGTAGCAGAGTGACACATATATATGGTATATATGTAGAAACTTGTCTGAATAATACAGAGTTCCATTTTCATTTAATTTGGAAAACATTTTAAATGAAAAGCAAATTCTGGAAAGTTAAAATGAAAAATCAGACAAATTAATATTTTGATAAAGTACCATTTATGAATAAACATTTCGAGGCAAAAATCTATCCGAGCCAAATTTGGTGTTTCAGAACAGAGGAGTGAAAAATAGTAAACCTCCTCTCGGGTGCGAATGTAATTCAAGAACAAAATTCTCTCGGCAAATATGTTGAAGTAAATTTGAAAAACGGGCGTCTCTCGAGAGCCAGTTGAGTTTTACGTGAGGATATTTTTTAAAAACCCTGAAATATGGCGTGCGCCGTAAACACGATTGTAATGATTTTTCATAAAACTGGAGGAAACACTGCCGGATGAATAATGCAGCAGGACTTTTCATTACACGTCAAATTGATTGGTCCTACGCAAAAAAAATTATCAACAATATTCCTCAACATTCTACTCCCAACCCCAAAAAATCACATTTCTTTAAGACCTAATTAACAAATTTAAATTCAGTTAAATTTAATTGTTTTTTTTTTTACATTTTTGATGAATTATGTTATTTTGGATTTGCAGATGGCAATTAAAATTTGAATATAAAGTAGTAAACTTGAAAATTTGTAGAAGACGTTTTCTTAAAAACTAAATTCTGTTTTCTCAAGCGTGAAACAAAACATTCTTCGTACACTGCTGAAATTGCGCGGTTTTGACTTTCAGCGTGTTGTTTGCTTTTGGCTTTGTCTCGGTTCGCTTCGTGTATGTTTGTAGGCTCTCCACTTGGATTACCAAACTTTGAATCATCCTGATAACAGCACGTTATCTGCAATGAGTTCATTCCTTTCTCACAATCGACTTCTCCGGATAACGACGATAACTCCGAAAAAGCTTTGCCTTTAATTATCCAAACATTTTAATGGAAAGGTTAATAAATATTTCCATGTTACTCTTTTTTAACAAGCCTTTATCTGCTTTCTGTATATGAATCATATTTCAAACATCATTAGAGTGTTTTTTAGCATTTTATATTTTTGATTAGATAAAAATGAATGTAACTTTTTTACTTTTTTGGAGAATGTCAAAAATGTTCAATACACGATTTTGTTTGGCGGTGCGCCAGACATAATTTAAGAGTTGTGACTCTAGCAGGGTCACGAATTGGCGTTATATTCATCGCGCGTCGTGCACTGTGCTGTTTAATTATTTATTCGCTTGATTAAACATTCAACCGCATAATTCGTCGGAAAGTTCCGCAACACCCTAAATTTTCACCGGATATTTTTTCATATCAAATTGTCGATATTTTTTTTCTCCCCAAGAACTTCTTTCTTCTATCCTTTTTTTTCATATATTCTTATTTTTTTGTATTCTTATTTTTTCTTATATTTTTGTTGTTCATCTTCTTTTCCCGCTGTTTATTTTCAAGTCGCCGAGTGGGTTGGTGTAAGACGCGACACGCAACCCCAATAAACTTGGAAAAACCATCGTAATTCTGAACGCAGCCCTCGGAGTAATGCGATCTAATATCCTTTTCGATATTGGTATAAGATCAGCCATGATTTATTAGCTGCTAATCTTTAGTGTCTATATATATATATATATATATATGTGTGTGTGTGTGTGTGTGATACAATTGCATACGGTGTATTTTCAGATGAACAATTGTTTTTGGGGTGAAATTCAATGATCTTATTATAGCATATGAAATATGAGTTTCGATTTATGGAGAAACTGTGTTTATTCTGTTTTCTTTTAAATTATTTAAAAATGTATTTGTTGTATATAAATTATTTTGTTCCAATAAAAATGAATTTAAATTATTGAAACATATTATTAAATATTTAATAATATACTTAGTTGAAATAAAGTTAAAAACAGTTTCAGTATGAATATTTCAATTTATTGCTAAAACAAACTGTTTTATTTTATTTTAATAAACTAATTTGCATAATCATCTGCAAATTAAATTATTCAAATTATTTATTAATATAATTTTTTATTATTATTTATTTTTTTCACTTTTCAATTTTTGTTAATTACATTTCTTTTTACATCAATTTCATTTCTATCCAATAACAAAAATGATTCATCATGTGTACACTTATGTAAGCCGTTAAACATATGCTTGTTTTATGTGTGGCAATTTCAATTTGTTGATTTAGCAAACGCGTTCCGTTGTGTCAATATTACTGATAGTCATACACTGAAATCATGTTAACAAACAACTATTTCACTCTGACAAATCTATTATTAAAAATAATTCTTTTTTTTTAATTATCATGACATACTTTTATTATTTCACATACAAAAAAAAGTGATGAAAAATTAATTGCAACATTTTTACCATTTCTTTTAACTTTTTTTTGTACTTTCTTGTCAATCACTTTGCAGAATGAAACAGCTCATCTTCGACTTTAACATTTGTATTCTGTGAACCGCGGATTTGTTCTCAGACTGGGTATTCTATGTAAATGTGAACTCAACGATACTTTCGATGTCGTCCTTCTTCTGAGCTGGTAAATGTGCCAGGAGTTACTGTGGCGCTCAGCCAAAACCGCCATCCACCGACCACCCAAATTAATTCGCAACTGCAGCAGCTGTGGTGACGTTTCCAGCTTCTTTGTTGAAATAGACTCCAAATGAATTTTGACTCACTCATAACACGATTAACAAATGTTCAACAAATTTTTTTTCTCTCCATTCATCCCTAGAAGGCATTGAACTTTTTTGAATTAAGATGTTACCTTGACCTTATATCGACTGGACCTCAAAGGATTAATTCTTTCAGATTAAATTCCTGAGAAGCACATTAGTCATCTTAGTGTGAGACTGTTTATTAGAGTTTTTTTTGCTTGAGTCATTTCTCTCGGTCGAGGAATACATTAGAAGAAAAAAATGGTTAGGAAGTATAAAGAGATTTTTTTTTATATTCTTGAAGAAAAATTATGATTTAATTTATTCCAAGGGTATTTTATAATTGTGTATATTTTATTTTGCCTTCTTTTTCAAAGTTGTATAATTATTTGGTAAAAAATTTTTACTTCTCTGTTCATCGCAGATTGAATTTTTTTTTTTAAAAATTACCTTTTATAATTATTATAAATTCAGTACTATTAATTTTTAATGTTCATGTACAAG
>JABFPM010004905.1:0-11958 GCA_022817325.1 Idris sp. 1 HC-2018 | reverse complement strand
GCTAGTTTGGCTCCCTCTTTTAGCATAGCACAAACAGACGTATGCTGACGATTGTTTGTGTCGCAGACAGAAGTGCTGTTGTGAGCACTTTCCTGACAGTTCTTTAGGTTGACACACTCGTACTGAGGACAGGGCTTGTAAATAGATGTGAGACAAATCCGAGACTTAGGAAGACAGACAGAGTTCTTGCCACAGGAATTCTCTCTGCAAGGATTTTTCGAGGAACAGCTTCCGAATTCAATGTCGTTGGTTGAAAGTCCAGCACACTTTGCTAGACAGGCGGAGGCAAAGGTCACTCCCATTCTGCTGCAGACTGGGACATAGTGGGCGGGACAGTCGCAAGGAAGAGACGCGGATTTGAGTTCGCCGCAATTTTGTTTGGAGCAGGTGACTTCACTTTCGTAACAATGGCAGAAGTTGCAGTCCAGATAGAAGTTAGATCTAAAAGAAACAAGTTAGCTTATCTGAAAAATGACTTAGAAGATAAATAAAAAATTCTGGAAGAAAATATAATTTTAATCGTAAAGTTTATTTTTAAAATATTAACTAGAGTAAATGTACCAGTACATAACCGGTTAAAAATGGTACCTGTGAATGACTGCCTATTTAATTTGTATTGTCTATCATTGTTACTCCACTGCAGCAGTCATTTACTTGTACATGGTCATTTACTGGTGCAGTCACCATAATGTAACTAGTTCATTAAACAAAAATTATAATTTGTCTAAAATACAATTCTTTGTTACTTTTAAAAAAAATTATTAACCTGTGAGTGATAATACGGTCATGCACAAAGCAAACATTCAAATTAAAACATTTGAGTGTTTTGCATTTCTCAAAACCCTTGTTCGTGCACTGGCAAATTCTGTGACAACTCCTCTGCTCCATTCTAGGCAGCTGAATCCACGAGCCCACTGGTACAAACTGCTTTGACATTCCCCCAAGAGGACATCCCTTCATACAGCTGTGCTTCTTAGTGTCTCCATTCTGTCTTACACAAACGAACCCCTCGGGACAGGGTTTTCCGGTTTTGCAGGGTGTTGAAATTTCTTCTTGCATCTCATTGTCCTTGAAAACGCTCAAACTCTTGTCATTTTCAATTCCAAGAGATGGTTTGACGAACATTTTCAGGGACACGCAAGGTGCTTCGGAGTTGGCTGGTGCAATTTTGCTGCACAACGACGCTGCGGAGTAATTCAGGTTCGAATGATTGGACCACTCGACGCAGCTGCTTATGATTTCCAGACAGTCTTCACGGCAGAGTCGGGATTCGTGGAGTTGCGATTCGCAGGGTCTCAATTGCAGGAGACAAGCTGCTGCCTGGAGAGTTTCTAGAGGACAGGAGGGCGACACTCGTAGAGGCACTCCTAGGCCCCGAATCACTCCGCCTCGAGACCAGTTGTCAGCTTCCCATTTGGCGGCCTGGTCGGCGACCGATGAACAACTTCTACAATATTAAATTAGATGTTGAATTTGATTTACAGTAAATTTACAATAAATGCCAGTAATTTTGCAGAAAATTCCAAAAACTCTTATAGTTTAGTTTAGTAATGATTTATTTTTTACAGAAAAGTTTAATAATTATAACAGAAAAACTCAGAAATAACTTTTTACAATAAAATCTAATAATTTGTTCAAAAAAGTTCGGTAATTTTTGTGGTGAAGTATAACTTTTACATGAAATTGGACTTGACTATGAAAATTATTAGACAAATCAAAACAGTACTTAACTTAAATTAAGCCATAATCTTTTAATTTTAGACTTACAAACCTAAATAAATTGGTGGGCTTATAATTGAAATTGGAACAAAAGGAGAGCTTGTCACAGGTCATTTCGCAAGAGTCGCCGGCATCGTCGAGACACCTTCTCAACTCGCCTTCCAAATTCGAACTGAGACATTCCGTTTCCAGTTCGTTTACCGCCAAAGACCAGTCGGATTGAAAGGCCCTCCAACAGAGCTTCTGACAAATTTCTCCGCTAGCTTTGTTGCAACAACTGAGCTTGGCAACATCCAGAGGAATGCGAGATTTAGAATCCGATGACAATGCCGTCGATTGCATGAAACAGCTCCACATTGGCAAGTGCGGCTTTATCGGACTGCCGCAGACCGATTCCAGGGAATCGAGTATGTCGTGGATCTCGTTGGTCGTGTGACTGTAATCGTCGAGAAGTTTTTTGCAAGTTTGCATGCAGATTGGGTTGGGAGCTTTTTCACAACAATGTAGATCTGAAAATTAAAAGTAAGAGATTTTATGAATTATTAATAATTCCGAAAGCTTAAAAATTAACAATTATACAAGTTTAAAGAAAATTGAAAATCTCACGTTGTATGGGGTACTCGGTATTATTCGCCTCATTACTGCTAATATGAGCGTGATTTTTCAGACATTTTGGAATCTGATGAAAGCACCCTTTGCTGCTGTACAATTTTATTGTCGACTGTTTTGCCGGTTTTTGAAATAACTCCTTGCAAATAGACCTGCAAGTGGAATTCAAAACACTGGCGCAACATCTTTCAGCTTCCTGTCGGCTTTCGAGACATGACGTGAATTTGGGCTCGTGACTAGGACGACAGTGATGCTGCAAATTTTGGAATTCGCTATCTGCGTTCAGTTCCAGGCACGTAGAACGGCACATCGGATTTTGAGCCAGCTCACAACAAGATTTGCCTATCCATTCTGTAGTATTATTTATTTCTGCAACTTTTTTTTCGAAATATCTTATTTAAACAAACAAAAAATATGAGAAATATTAAAAAAATCATATAAAAAAGTTTAAAAAAATATTACTGCAAAAATGTTTTTACTGGAATGAGAATTGAAATGAAATGTAAAGTTAATTTTTCCAGAATGCAGTTCAAGACGGAGTTGAATACAACGTCAGTGGCGGGCAACTTGACATTCCTCCAAAAATAATACGCGACAGAAATACTGCGCTAAGTGTAGTTTCCTTTTGATGTTGCAAAAAATTACTTTATTATGGAATTCAACTGCAATGTGGAACGTAAAATAATCCCATTTTACGAGACCAGTCAAATTAAAAGACTTGCAAAAATTTTTTTCAAAAATAGATATTAGAAAATTGATATTTTTTCTTGAATTAATTCTCGTTGTTATTAAAAAATAAAAAAACAATGTTCTCAAAATATTAAAATTGAATTAAAATGCAAAAAATAAGCTCATTTTTTATGAGCGTTTAATTGTTTGAGAACTTGTAAAGTTTGAACTAAAAATGTTTTAATAAAAATTGAAAAGTTAAAAGTGAATACAATACAACTGTTGTACCCGAATTGAAATCTATAAATTTTCATGAGTCTACAATTGGCAGTTAATGTCACATGTGTCCTAAAATTTTGACGATCCATTCATAAAGTTCCCTCTTACATATACGGTCTAAACTGCGGGTACAATTAACTCAATAAACGGCAATTAATCTTGAATTGGCTCATATCCACACAACAACAACCTACTAAAATTTCTTTGCATTAAAATTTCTCCAAAATAAAAATTTTGAGTACAAAAAAACAGTTCACTTGATTTGCTTGTCTAAGATTCGATGAGCGCGCTTTGTTATCTCCGACTCCGATTATAACATAAAATTAGCTTGCTCTATAAGATAATATTTTAATGAACGACGAAAATTGAGTAACAAATTTAACTTTCATTAATTTTCTTTTCCCGTTTTATAAAATATAATAATTTTCTCGCAAAATAAAATCAAGTTCAAAAAAGTAAAATTAAAAAATTAATTTTCAAAAAAGTAAAATAAGTTTTCTTTTTTTTAAATAATAAATTTAAGTAAATTTTAAAAATTATTGGTTTACCTTCTACAATTCCAGTAACAAATCCACAGTGCACACTTAAAAAAATATAAATTAAGCAAAATGAAATCATTTTTCAATAATTACATTGAATATAAAAAACTTATTGTTCGCATTTTAATTTTTCACATTACGTTTTTTTCTTTATTTTTTTTCAAAACAAAAAAATAGTTGATCGAAGATAAATTTGAACGGAGGAGTGTTGCACGCACGCGAGCTTATGACAAACTGAGCCGAGCTTTTGACTCTCTCTTGTCTTGAGAGCTTTCTTCTGTGAGTGCGTATTAAAAGAAGACAAATGTATAAATGGGTGGATCGAGTCTGCGGGAAAAAGAAGCAGACTCACACAGACACACTGTTACGACAAATGTAACACTCACGTGTGGGTGCGCGTGGGACACATCTGAAAATGCTGCGGCTGTTATTGTAACGTCTCAAATCTCATGCTCTTTCTCCCCTGTTTTTTTTTCTCTAATTTATTTCAATCTGAAACTAATAACCGAAACGATTAATTTAATTGAAACTCTTTCAAACAACAAGAAATTTGAGAAAACACATAAATAATTGATGGTGCATTGTTCTTTATTCCTTTTTTCGGATGCAGATTTCGACAGCAAAAAAAGGCACTGTTATGAGTAAGCGCATCCTTCGAGTCTCGTTGACTGAATAATAATGACGATTGTCACCGAGAATATTTAAACGACAAAATTGAGTGTTGCATACATTTCATCACAGAGCTACCGAATCGGTTCTTTGTACAGGTCAGAAACGATTTTATTACAATGTTTTATTGCAAAATTAATATTTTTATTGGCTATTACAGTCTCCTTCTAAGAAGCATATTTTCTATGAAGAAAAAAAAAACATTTATCGCCAGCTGTGTTATGCTTGCATCAACTTTGTTTATCTTCGCAAAACTAACAAAAATGAAAAAACGTGTTATTTGATCTAACAAAACGGTAATTGAAACGTAGAAAAAAAAATTAAGCTGTTTCCAGTTTATTGTTTATTATTACACAGTGTGTTCCGAAAAGAAAATGATATACAGATAATTAATCATTATTTATAAAAGCACAGTGCGCGTTAATTTACAAGACTTTGTAGCGACCCCGCGAGGCCGTATGCGAGGCTCCGGAGGCCTGCAATTTGATGAGCTCTTCTTTGATGAGACGCGAGACCTCGGCCTTGGCCTTGCTCACGGCCAATTCACTCGTCGACTCGATCGCCAGGTAGAGTTTGCGCTCGCCCTCTGGGGGCGTTTTTCCCGGCGCAATGTACGTGCCTCGCACAGTCAGACCCGCCTCCGAGTACTCGGAAATCTGCGCCAGAGCCTCCTTGCTCGTGACACGCCATCTGGCCTGTTGCGGGAAATCGTTGATTTCCAGTTCCTCCTCGTATTTGTGGAAAGTTTGCTCGCCAATTTCACCGTCACCCTCTATAAGGTCGTCTTCTTTCGGTTGGTAATTAAGTTTGGTGTTGAGTTTCGCTGCCAGCTGTTCGGCAACTGTCTTGGCCTGCAAAATAAAATATAAATAAGAAATTAATACAATTTAAAAATATAAAAAAAGATAAAAATTACAAAATAAAAACTTACGGTGATAAGATTGGTCGGACCAGCGCCCTTCAAAATCGCTTCAGTGGCCTGCTGCATGGCCCCTTTAGCCTCAGCACCCAAATTCTTAGCGATATTGATTTTCGACGCCAGTCTCCTAGCAAGCTCCAACTTGTCTGTTGCATTAGGTATTCCAAGTCCGGAGTTACCCACACACGACGACGACATTGGTCGAGAAATCTCTCGGACCGTTCGTTTTGGCGCGAGCATACTTTCGATTTGCTGGTCGATGTCGTTCTCAATGTCCTCGTCGTCCGAGTCCTGGAGACCCAGAGCGGCCTTCTGGAACTTTTTCTTCTCGTTGGCAAGTGCCGCTTCGGATTCGTCGAACTTGAAGCCCTTTCCACTGAAGCCTCCGCCGGTGTGCACTTTTTTACCATCAGCGGCCTGACGGGCTTTGTATTGGTCCCAGAGCTGACGCAGAGCTTCTGGAACTGGTACGCCAGCTAACTCATGGGCTCGCAGAATGTCGCCTGCATAGCGTTCTTGTTCTGCTGTTATAAATGTGTAGGCATATCTAAAAGAAAAAAAACATAACATTTTAGTTACAAACTAATTTTTTTTTATTTTAGACTTCGGAGGTCATTTATGAAAGAATTGATTTATTTTGATTTAAATAATATTACCCTTTGTTTCCAGCTCGACCCGTTCTTCCACACCTGTGTACATAATCCTCATAATGATTTGGACAATCATAATTAACAACCAGTACCAAACTCTTGACATCCAATCCCCTCGCAGCCACCGAAGTGGCTACCAATAATTTTTTTCTCCCCGCCTTGAAGTCAATTATTGTCGAATCTCGGTCACACTGGTCAATTCCACCATGTAAAGACATACATGAGTATGATGCTTTCATTAAATCTTTCAACAAAGTATCTGCGTTTTCCTGCTTGTCGACGAAAATAATAGCCGAGCCCTTGTCCTGGTAGTGTCCCAAAATCTGCAATAATTTCAAGAACTTCTGATCCTCTTCAAGGATCACCACGTGCTGCTCCACGTCCTTACAAACCACTGATCTTCCACCAACTTGGACCTCCACTGGTCTCGTCAGGATTCGCCGGGCAAGTGCCTCCATCTGACGTGGAAAGGTGGCGCTGAAAAGAACTGTTTGTCGGTCAGGTCGGATGTTTTCCATGATTCTCATGACCTATAAACAAATTTAAATTATAAATGAACAATTAAATAAAAAAAAAGTTATGTAACAAAAATAATGACCTGTGGTTCAAATCCCATATCAAACATTCGATCTGCCTCGTCCAACACGACATAAGTGACGCGACGCAAATTCGTCACTCTGCCGCTGTTCGCCGCGAGCATGTCGATCATTCGACCAGGCGTGCAGACGATGATTTCAGCCCCACGTTTCAGTTCGGCAATTTGCTCGGAGATACCAGTCCCACCGTACACACAAACATGACTCAACCCGAGAGATTTACTGAATTTTTTCGAATCTCGACCAATCTGCATGCATAGCTCCCTCGTCGGGGTCATTATCAGGGCTATTGGCCCGTCGCCGTCGGCCAGCGGGGGCTGGTCCAGAATGTGCCGAAACATCGGCAGCAGAAAAGCGAGTGTTTTGCCGCTGCCGGTTTTTGCAATGCCGATAAGGTCGCGACCCGACATTATCGCTGGAATGGCTTGACACTGAATGGGTGTAGGCTTTTCGTAGCCCAATTTTTTAAGAACCTCGAGTTCTTTTTTCGTTACCCCGCACTGGGCCCAGTTTTTGATTGGTTTTGGACAGCCTTTGCCCTTCACACGAATCCCCTCGAGCTCCTCTTTGTAAGCCTCCACTTCTTCTGGAGTCATTTTTGCTGTAAAAGAAATAACGTTTAAGAGTATTTTTTGTATTATTTTTGTTTCCTACTTTAGCAGATATTTTTGAATTATATTTACCAATTTCTGGAACCTCTACATAAAAAGCTTTTCTAAACGGTTGATACTCAGTTGTTGCATGGTCAACTTTAGCGAGCTCTCGTTTTTGTTTATTAGCAAGGCCAGCAGCAGTTTCATGAAGATTTTCACCTTCTTCTTCACTGGAGTATTCTAAGCCATCTTGATTTTGTTCTATCAACTCGCCTTTGTGCTTTTGCGTTTTCTTTTTTGCTACACCGGTTACGATTACCACGCCACCTGTTGTCGCAACTGTTTCGGTGCTGATATTATTGCCGTTGACAGGTCCTTTTCCTCCCTTATCTGTTTTATTGACTTTTCTCACTTCTTCTTGTACCTAAAAACAGTTTCATTTAACAAATTTCATTTTTAATAAGTTAATTTCGACTGCATGTATACTTAAATAATAATTTAAAGAATTTAATTTCGCCTATAATAAACTTAGATTTTATTGTTAACAAATCATAAAGTTATTTTTTACATTTGATAAGATAAAACATATAAAATAATTCTTTATGTACGCAAACTGCTATTTTCTTTCAATCATAAGTTTTCAAAAAGCATAAGATTTTTGTTAACATTTATCTAAATATACCTCAGCCATAAAAGCGTCCAGAGGATCAATCTCATCTTCATCTTCATGCTGTTTTTCTATTTCTTTTTTATTGTCCCCATTTTCGTCCTTCATTGATCCATCCTCATTTTTGACATCCTTGTTACTAATCGGTAATTCTTCGTCACTGTCATCCTCTAAAGACCATTTTTTCGTAGGTAACTGTAAACCCGCGAGAATAGAGGATTTTCCATCCTTTTTCGTTGCTTCGAATTCTTTCTTTTTTCGTTCTGCTCTCCATCTTTCTATCCTTTCTCGGCGTTTTTGCATTTCAAGTTCCAGACGCTTCTGTTCTTCTTCCTAAAAATTGTTAAATTTAACTATTTATGAAACAAAATTTATTATGGAAATATAAGAGATTAAAATGTTAATTTTATACATTTACCTTGTCCAACTTTGTATGATCGAAAGGTAATTCGTCATTATCTTTATTGTCTTTTTCTTTTCGATCTCTCGATCGAGAACGATTAGATCTATCTTTACGTGATGATTTCGAGCTTGAAGTGCGCTTTTCTCTATCTCTTTCTTTACTGTCTCCCCTGGAACAAGAAAAAAATATTAAATAGTCAAATATTTTTCGACGAAAATCAAGACTGACCAAAATTGTATTTAGGAAGCCCCGATTTTCTTGCTTTCTAATATATTATTATATACGCTTTTGTGATACTTACTTGTATCATAGTAATTATTTACGACCTCGTATCTACGAATCGCAAAAAATTACAATTATAAAGTGTGCTACAGTTATTTTTTATAACATATACATTTAAAAAATAAAACAATTTTGTGTAATTGTATAATTTTCTACAACATTTTTATAATTATATATTTCTACAATTTTGTAATGCTTTTGAATGAAAATGTTGTAATACTTTCTTAAAAACTTATTATAAGTAAATACAAATTAATAAAAATATGTTTACACTCATAAAGTGCATTATTAAAACAGAAATTTTGCTGAATTAAAAAAGAAGCACTCATTATAACATGACTACTGTAATAAAGCTATTTACATAAAAACAATCGCTTTAAAATTAAAAATAAAAATTGAAAATTGATATTACTTATACCGTTTGCGATCCCGATCTTTTTCTCGATCGGATCTATCGCGTCTGCTGTCCCTGTCTCGGTCTCTGTCCCGGGAACGACTTCTTCGGTCTCTGTGCCTCCTTTTTTCCTCTTTTTCTCGTTCCCTGTCTCTGTCTCGACTTCGAGATCTTCGTGAACGTTTCTTCTCCGGTGTCACTGATCGAGACCTTGATCTCGTTCTCGATCTTTTTCTGTAATGCCTATCTCTGCAAAATTCATCAATTATTATTAGCTATATAATGTATATAATAATATGTATGTATACGCAGTTTACACGTAATAGCAAAGTTAATTTTTATTTAAAATAAAATCTTATAATTTCACTTGTTTTTACAATATTACTTTTTGATAACTCTATCTGTTAATTTATCATTTTATTTTTTAATTTTATACTTTTACTTTTTAATTTTATACTTTGAATTTTTAATTTTTTTCCACAACAAAACAAAATGTAAACACGTGATAATTAATTTAATACACATATGACTTGACACAATTTTTACATTTCAAAACACAATATGTCCATATATTTTTGTTTTACAAAAAATAACTAAAATAGCCATTTTTTCGAACAAAACTGTATGTTAAAACACAGTATAAACTTCAAAATAAGTCAAGGTTTTGATATCTTTTTCAAGCGTCTTTTTTTAATCAATAAACACAACTTGCTTTATTGTTTACGCATTTTCTACTTACTTATCGCTGTTTCGAACCATGATTTGACACTTCTACTAAAAATAATAGCAGAACCTCCCAGACTTGTTTCTTCGTTTGGATTTTTAATATTTCTAACCCCCTTTGGCTACTTTCAACCAATATTTTGGAGCATCCTCATCATCACAAAGATGATCACAATTAAACTTTCTCCTCAATGTTGGTATCCCTCAAGCCGACAAATTATCACAAAACTCCATTAACTTCAAATCGGAGCAAGATAGTTGACTGCATTGTCCTTTTCTCATACAGAAGTTTTCTACATTACCAACTGTGTCATCCTATATTTTTCTATATTTACTAACTAAAATATTACTAATTTTAAAATTAAATAATAAAACTACATCTTTTATATTAAAATTGCTTTTTTATGTTTCCAAATTAAAAAAAAGTTTATAAACTTATTTATTAAAAGTTAAAATTTGATTAAAAAAAAGTTCTAACCTAAAATTAAATTATGAATAATATTTTAGCCTAAAATTTGTAAGGATTTTTGATTTGAAGGAATAGGTTGAGGTTTTATTAGAATTTTTGAATAATTTTTATGAGAAACAATTTTGAGATATTGTATCTGCGACTGCGCGTGATAATTGATACCAGGTGTCGCTGCGGTCGTTCTCTCGTCTGCGCGAAGGGCGAAAAAGGATTAGCAGCCTGTGTGTTCCGGTCGGCGCTTTTTCTCACTTGTACGGCCATGATGTTGAGTGCCGTGTCGAAGGTAGCCCTCGGGGCCTTAAAGGCCGTCAAACCCAGCCTCCTCCAGAATGAGGTCTCCAAAGTGTCCGGCGTTTTGGCTGTCAACCGTGAGTACCCCAAAAAATATTTCATCCTGGGAAATTCTTGTCCAGCTTCGAAAGGTCGCATGTTCACATTTGTAACCGCGTGCTTGAATCCAAATTTATTTCCAAAACACTCTTTCCCACGATTTTTTGTAAAAAAAACAATAAGTAATTTCCAATTATTTGTTACATAATCCCCGAACGAGCAGCTCCAAATGATAGCGATAAAGCAGCGCCAACATGGCGGCAACGGGGTCACTTGGACTGTTCGATTCTCGAGATTTATGTCAAAATTTATAAGCAATTTTGAATTAATGCACTTTTTCAAACCAGCAGAATGGATGAAACAATTTTCTCTAGGTTTCATGTTTTGGTTTTTGAAATGGGCTTCGAGAATTTTTTGTCACACTTCTGGGTCCAAGTTCGATCGGTTTTAATTACCTTAGCATGTGAGCCATCGGATTGTCAGGCAAATTTTTCTCGTCTTTTGTATTTTTCAGTGTTAAATTTCGACGGTTTTTTTGTAATTGAGCTTGATTTCGGGTGTTATATAATGGCTGAAAGTCGATATTTGGAA
Organism: Idris sp. 1 HC-2018; assembly: GCA_022817325.1. Lineage (NCBI taxonomy): Eukaryota > Metazoa > Arthropoda > Insecta > Hymenoptera > Scelionidae > Idris > Idris sp. 1 HC-2018. The sequence goes on along the minus strand of JABFPM010004905.1, from coordinate 857 downwards.
ATGTGCTTTTTGTTATGTAATGATTTTGTCGTATTTTTGATTGTAAATTTTAATTTTTGATCGAGGCTTTTTTTATGTCAAAGTGGCAGCTTATGTAATTTGACTATTTTTAATGTTGACAATTGTTCGGATGGTAATGGATGTTCTAACTTTTTTTTAACGAACAATATTGTTTATTTAATAGGAAAATTGAATACTTGTTGAAATATCAGTAACTTGTAGTGTATTAATAAAATGAAATAATAGCTTTTTATTGCTTTTATTTGAAAATTGTTAATAAATATCTTTTTAGGTATGTAACAGATAAAATATGAACAAGGAAAAATATATATTTTATCTTTCTCTTACAAATGTTTTTTTACAAATTAACAATATAATCGTTTAAAATAAAAAATTAATGTTTAAAAATAAATGTTTAAAAATATATTATACTTTGTTTCAAAAGTGTGAAGAATTTTTGTCACCTACTTTCAGTAATATTAACGTCTTATAGGAGTTAGGTTAGGATCTTAAAAGTTTATAATTAAATATCTTTACAAAATTTTGTATTTACATTTTTAAATTTTATATATGAGGTATTCCATGTCAAACGTGCTACTACCCAAAAAAAATTGTACCTGTCAAATTCAAATTAAAAAATAAATTGATATATATAATAAAATATAGGTTTATTTTACATGAATTAAAAGTTTTTGAAATATAGAAAAAGATATTTTTTATTTTTTTATTTTATTTGTTTTTTGTATTGATTAAGATAGTAAAAATACGTAATCAAACAAAGAAATAATTTTTTCGTTCAATCTGACTGGATACATTTTAATTAAACCTATCTTAAAATATTGTTTGAAGTCTTAATT
>JABFPM010004904.1:0-11960 GCA_022817325.1 Idris sp. 1 HC-2018 | reverse complement strand
ATTTCGTACTTTTAAACTAAAACTGATATTACTAAAGACTTTTTTTAATAACTAAATTAACATTGTGCATAAATTTGTCATTTAAAATTAATTTATTAAGTGCAAATATTAATTTGTCAACAAATGCCAATTCACAACATTCTTACGTAAAATTACATGATTTTTGTAATTTTACAGAACATATCCCGTAAAATTACATTTCAGTATGTAAAATCACAGAATATATTCTGTGCGTTTTGTTTCCGATATATGTTCTGTAATTCTGCAATTCTTTTACAAGTACAGGAAGCTCGTTTCTTGTACATGTACCATAAATTTCTTGTACATTTTCTTAAACTTATAAATGTAAGTTTTATAAATGTCTTGTACATATACAAAATATTTCATTTACGATTTAAGTCCATTAAATTTATTGTATAAAAAATCTTACAAGAAAATCACATTTATTTTAAATAGTATAGGACAACATTTTCTGAATGTGTCATAATCACATCGGTGTGGAATCGCTAATTTTTTTTCTGAAAATTCAATAATATACATTTTCCAAACGGACACCTTGCATAATTAAGGATTAAAGCGGCTGTGTCTTATGATAAAGGTCAGTAATTTATCTTTTGAAACAAGAAATGGATCTTTCCATTTGACTTAAAATAATTCAGAATATTTGAGATAAAGCTTAATTAGCTACTTAATAAGATTGATAAAGTTTTTCATAAAATATGATTTTGTTATTTGTAAATTATAAAAAATTGAAATCACGGCGATATTATATGAATGATGCAAGCTTGTTTTCCTATGAAATTTAATTTCTTTTCAAGGTAAAATCTCGTCAGAAACAATTGAGCTTAATAAAGTTTGCGATGAAAAATAATTGAAGTTTAAGGCAGGAGAAAGTCGTGGTCTCTTAGTTATCGTGGGCTAATTAACTTGAGCCTCATGGCGACATAGCCCTTTATACTTTGTAAATGGTGACAGAACTGAACTGGAACAAAAAGATCTCACACGATGAGATTTTCTTGTAATTAGAAGAACGTCTCAGATTTCATGGTATTACAGTTATATCTGGCAGAATATACCTCTGAAATGAATACATTTTCATTTTCCCTAACATTGTTCACCACATCTTTCATACATTCGCAATGCTTTATAATCTAGCTCGAATGTATTTCATTCAAGTTTATCCTTTCTCAAAATAGACTGGTAGCATATCGCGAAAATAATTAGTCATATTTAAGGCATTTAAAAACATAGCATTTTATTTTATATTACAATATCAAAATATGTAATACATTTTGAAGCTGGGTAATTTATTATTAAAAAAAGTTGATTTATTTTAATACTAAAAAAATAAATTCATTTTCTTGTCAACAAAGATAAACTCGTTGTGTATCTTATTACTTTTATTACCAGCATCAAAATGTCAAACTGTCGAATTCAAAGTGGTTATTAACTTTTCCCAAAGGAGAAATTTTGTCAATTGAAAGCAAACTAGTTTTCGTTGCTATTGAATCGATTACAATCTGTTTGGTCTGGTATGAGTACATTTAGTGAAAAAATATTGGTTCTTTCTGGAACTCGGAAGGAAGATAACGAGTGTCACGCAGCTCGACGCACATGCCTGGACCGAAATTTCATGCTACATTTAACGAGCGATCGATTTTCTTCTGAAGAAACTGAGACGCGAGAGAATGGAAAATGAGAATCTTCGACTTAGAAAATTAGATAGTTCCTGTCCGAGCAGATAAGGTGTTTTTTCTTACTTTCCACGTCTTCTTAAATCTTCATTCTCCTGGGGGATACAAGTATACATTTCAAATCAAAAAAAATAATTGCCGCCACTGTAGATAAGTCTTTAAAAGATCATCTTCCAAACAAAGATGTATTACTTTTATCGGATCAGCAACCTTCCAGCGGGAAATGGGATTTGGAAATTAACTATTTTATAAAACACATTGAAAAAGAAATAAAGTTGAAATTGAAAAAAAAGAAATTGGAAAATAAATATATATGTATGCAAATTGCCTAATTATTTCACGTCCAATAAAAGCTAGATAAAATGAGAGATCATTTAAAACATTTTTTGTTTTTGGTTAATTGTGAAGATATTTCTTTATTAAATATCACGGAAGGATAAATCTACATTTCACTGTAAAAAAGCAATTAAAATTAGCTTTACCATTAATTGAAAATTCTCTAGCTTTCAGTGAGAGCATGTTTGAGCAATGAGAATTGTTTCGTATTATATGACAAGATTCCGTAGGTGAAAAGAAAAAAAAAGATACAGAAAGAAATCGCGACACGAGTTAACAATAAAACTAGAGCTTTTGCTTGAAATGATATACATCGCGAAAAGGCGCAGACGAGAGAATACGTTGCTTCGGCGTAACCGGAAGTGTAATAACGGCTTAACGTCTGTCCGGGATAACAAGTAGTTCGTGATTAATGTTTTTGCAGGAACCCGTTTGCCGAGATGTGCCCGTGGGGAGTGCTCTCTGTTTTGCACTAGCTATTTGCCACTCACCCCATGCCATACGTTACGCCAGGTTGCCCGCCTATATGGAAATGTGTTATATAACACTGATTATACAACGCGCTTTGACTTCGATCAAATGTCGTCAAAATCACTTGGAAACCTTTGACGCACAATTTTGTACTGGACATACGGACAAAGTCCTCGACCTTCGGTAACAACGTTACACAATATATATCAAGCTTCGAAATTATGATTTTAATAATACAGACGTCCTGAAAGTTAATTATAGTAGGTTCATAATTTGAATCCATCAATTAGAATAACAAGAGGGTAATTTTTAATATCACTAATTGATCCTTCATTAATAATTAACTCTTAATTATTGAAATGGATGAAAACATTAAAAATTATCAACAAATGCTTTCAAAAAGAGATATGCTTTTGTTAGAAGGAGGTAAGGAAAGTGGTGATCAAATTTATGATTTTGAAAAATTGAACTAATTAGGATTAAGTTTTTTTTTCATTATTCAGTATCCTATTCATGCCACATGTTTGCGTTGTAAAAATTGCATTTTACTAGCCATTTTGTCGCTTACGCGACTCCTATTGTTTACACCCTGCTTTCTACCATATTGTCGAGTTGGCTTTTCTACTAACTTGTCCCCTGTTTATTTTAACGTACATCTGTTTCACTAGTGACTTATTCTTTTTTGCGTATGAATTTATCTATTTCATTAGCTCATTTGGGGTTAACCAAATATTGAACGCAAAAGACCACTACTTTTTTGGCATGTTAAACATATGACAGTTTCCGATTGTGATTAAAAAATTCAAAGATTCAAGTTTTGATTTACTTTTAATTTCAGATGATTTTGAATATTTATTAAAATTTGTTTTATTTTTACACATCTGTTGTATTTTAAGAGAGATTCTTAAAATTAAGGTAAAACTGTTAAATGTTCGGGGATTTCATTCCGCTTACATGTCAAAATATTATTGAAACTTTTTCCAAGAAATCATGAAAAGCCCTAGACTCATTGAAGATGGTTGGGTATTTAAGGATACGCTGTTTGTCAAGAACTAAGCGCTAAAATCCACACGTCTGTCGTGTGGTTGACACGTAATTCCATGGCCTGTATCTTAAGTTTACGGGAGAATACTTCCCTTTTCATTCACAACTACAAACTGAAAGCTATAAATCTTGTAAAACTTTGGCTGTAGCAAACACCGACTGCTTGATTAGCATCACGATAATCTTTCCCTTTCAACTATTGTTCTTAACATGCTTTCATATATTACATTTAATCTTATGATTAATTTTACCAGCATCCTGCATTCACTTTTGATTAAAACTAAAATTCAATTAAGAAATCGAAAAATTTGTATAGTTCGAGATATTTTTAAAAATAATACGCGTATAAATATTCTGCAAATTTTGAAACTGAATTTTAAAGTATAATCTAAATTTATATCTTTGTAAAAATGTGACACAAATAAAAGTATTGCAAAGTATTGGCATGTAACGATGAGTCTAGAAAAAGCATTTTGTGTCCTAGTGCTAGACGGTTTTGCACAATTGTTCGGGTATTCAAGCGCTTTTACAAATTCGACGTTGAGCCTTGTATTTTTATCCGCTCAGCGAAGCATTTTTCGTCGCATCTAACTACACGCACTCGCGTACTTGTCGTTTACGAGGGAGGAACAACAAACGGAGAAATGTCTGCCATGCTATGGCCGTGCTATTATCAGCTTTATCGAGATTGAAAATCAACTGAACAATAGGTGTAAATTTTTTTGTCTAATAAAAAGCAGTGCAATTTTCAAGTAATTGTTAACATCAAAGATTTTAACATCAGTGTTTAAAAGAGAGTAAATATAAATCTTTTAGTGTTGATAATTGAAAAAAAGCAAATAAGACAGTGAATGAACAAATCAAAAAGTGATTGCATTTTTTGTGCATTATTTTTTGTATGTAATATTTGTATTTTTGTTTTTTATCCTTGACGTCGTATCTTGAACAAGTTGAACTCAATTTTTATTTTACTTAAAAATGTATCTGTAAACGAAAAGAATTTATTTATTTTTAATTCATTTAATGGCAAAGCTACAATAATTTTTGTTTGGATTTTGAAAACGATTGAGAAAAAAAGCTTGACGAAGAATTTTCTTATCTTTTTTATTCTACTATTTTCTGTAGGAATATTTTTCGTAAATCTTTTTCAATAAGAATGCCGTCTTTAGTATTGTATTTATTATCCGCATCCAATTATATATATATATATTGAAAGAGATTGTTGATTTTTCTTCGGTTGGCATTTTGTTCATTCGGTATTAGTAACTAGAAATAGAATCGCTGGTCTTTCGAATTACAATTGAGCTATCAGATAAGTTAAAACTAGATACAAAAGAACTTGGAGTAAAACGGTATAAACCTCGTTGACAGAATGGCGATGGAATTTATTTTACGTTTTGTTGAACGAAAGGTCGACAGTATAGGCTATTTTCTCATCATCTGACGAGATTTCATTCATATGATAAGTATAATATAATTGAACTTTTTTTTTTTAAATATTGTAAAATAATTAAATAAATTTTCGAAAAATGTAGTTATATTGACTTTCGATGTTTGTGGTGACATTTTGAGTACTCACAAAATTATACAATGAAGAGTATCGTTTAATTTTATTGCTTAAATAAAACAAGTTCATAGGAAAAAACAAAAATGTTTCATGTAAATTCTGTTGTGTTTTTCAGTAACAATATTGATTGCTGGTACAGATCTGGTTCATTTTTAAAACAAATACCAAAACTACGTGCCATACCAAAACACCAGATCATCATGGTTAGCTTGTTGCTGCTGGAAACAGGAATTCCTAAGGGAACACTCGAATAGTTTAACATGTCGTGGTCATTTAATTAAACTCAATCTCCGTGCCAACTTTGTTTTTGTTTGTTTTCCACTCACTGTCTTGCAAAATCCTGTTGAAATCAAATTTATGACCATAGTACTTGCTGTGGTATATTTTTCAATAATGTAAATTAATGTCATATTACTAAATAAACTAAATCTAATTTGTTTGTAATAAATATAAATGACTCAATTATATTAAGTAAACGGAAATATTATAAAGCATAGTTAGAATTATAATTCTTTTAGCTTTTTTTAAAACAAAAAATATCAGACTGTGCATTAGAAATTTAGAACATGACGAAATTTTCTGTTTTTATTTAAAGCATTTTTAATATTAATAGTTTAGAATGTTGAACATTATTTTTCAATATCTAAAATATAAAATATACAACACGAAGTCAGAAAAAAATAATTTTTCGTAATATTTCTGTTCGAAAACTTTTATTCAATAACATGTTTGTATATTTCGTCGGATAAGCCAATATTCTCATAGATAATAAACTAATCATTACTATCAAGTTCATGTACATTTCGACGCAACGTTTGGAGATTCACTTATTAACGCTCATGTGAAACAATATTTGTCATTTTCGCTATCATGCTATAGCCACAAGTTATGTTGACAGTCTAAAATTATGTTTACTTTCGTACAGAATTGAATAAAAAATGATTATAAACAAGTAATAGAATTGGTATGAAAATTTTTATTTACTGAAAAATGTCATTTTGAATATTTTTTTTGAAATGTCGTAACACGCAGTACTACAAGTACAAAAATATTGTATATTGTATACCTATGTATATTTTTTAAATTACATCGGGAGAAATGGTCTGGTTAATATTCCTCTTAGAGTATTATTGTCTAAAAGTTACGAACTTAGATTTAATTTCGTAAAGAGTAATGAACATTTTCGAATAATGCATAGAATCGTCGATACAAAATCGCTATTAACTAACCATAAATACTGTTGCAAACTTTGGAGTTACAATGGCCATTATATACAATCGAATAATACATTTGATCTAACTATTAGAATATATTGTTGGAATTGTAATTCAATCATACTTCAAAATTTTCGACAAAGGCAGTTTTAATAAAAAATCTAACTTTATTAATTCAAAATTTAAAATAAAAAATGATACACAATTTGCCAAAACTCAAAATGATTAGCTGATTAAGTCAAATAAGCTCAAAATCTTCTTCGTCACTTCTACTTGTCGTAAAATAAAATGTAAGATCATTTTTGCAGTCATATTTATTGCGAATTTGAACAATTTTTCATCTTTGATGAAATTTTTTTCAAGTGTAACATTTGGAAATTTGAGTTATAGTTGAGACGAATGACAAGAAAGTTGTTCCAGTCACGATTAACGAGGCGACCCCTGCAATCTGGTTGCCACATATAAGGGTCGTAAGGCAAACTCCTTAAGGCGCCAAGATCGCTTAATAAAAGGGAAGATGTGGGTCTCATTTTTCACGGCACACACATACCACGCAAGTGGATCGTGATTCCAGAACTAATCCTGAAATAGTCATTTCTCACTACTCTTGCTGTTAACCCTCGTTTGTGGCACGCGTGCGCGCATCAAAAGCAGTCGTCATCCCTTTAAATTAAGAAAGAATCAAGTCATCAAATACCGCTTTTCGTTCTAATTTGGACAATGTTTGCTCCGCTTTTCTTTTTATCTTGATCTTAAAACAGAATAACTTTGCAGTAAGAAGTTTATAAAAGCTAAAATAATGGTTATTACAAAATCTAAATCCGAAATAATTTAGAAAATATTGGATAATGAACTAAGTAATAGCATTATATTGCACTTTATGATTTAAAAAAAAAGAAAACCGTAATTAGAAGAAACAAGTAATTTAATATCTATCAAGTTTAGTGTTTTTCAAGAATAAATCGTTACATTATTGTTGTAATTAGTTAAAAAAGTACTTAAACAGTGTAAACTCAATGATAAATTGAAAATACAAAATTATTAGAAATGTATGTTTTATTTTAATCGAGATATTAAATTATAAATGCGTTTAAAGGAAGTAAATTTGTCAAATTGTCTTATCTACGTTGAGACGTTGTTCAAAGTGGTAAAGATAACAATTTGACTACGAAGGAAGCAATTAAAACGACACTCATCTGAAATGATAAATGATTCATATTATAAATGGTAGTTTCATTACAGTTCTATATCGAGTAATAAACATTCAAATCCTGTGATTTTCTACCCTTACGTATTTATAACAAAGTTTGAAATAATCAATTCTGTCATCTTATTCATGGCAAAAAATAATTTTCTATACAAATACATTTTTTTGTTGAAATATATAAAAAAGACATGTTTTCCTTCATTAAATTATCCCATGTAACAATTTTAAATTATAACATGAATATTCTAAAAGTATTTCTTATATCTATATTTTTCATGTATCTACTATAAGATATTTACATGTATAACCCTTAGAAACTTCAGAATATTTTCAACAATATTTTTCAAGTATTTAAGTTTCATTCCATATAACATAGATGTATTTTTATTGATTTCGCCTTGATGTTTTAGTTTTTTATTTCAATGGGTATGGATTTATTAAATGCTGATGTAATGTTAATGCTTTAGATTAACAAAAACTCGGTTTAATCCTTTTTGGTATTGAATAAAATACTGAAATCAATATAAACTGTTGTAATTTACACTGCTTGTTCATATTTTAATGATGAATTCCACAACGACAGAAGCATTCGAATTATTCGAACTTTTTTTTGTTCCCCAAACAACCGTCTCACGAACGTGATCTGTTTGTATACGCATGCATCACGAAATGCGGAAGGGCTTGAATAGTGTTGTCGGTATGCTGAAGGGTAGTTCCGACACAGGGGGTTAAGAAGTCGTACTTGGGTCTGAATGCCCTTGGGCTTTTCATCCTCTTAAAACAAAAAATTTATCCAAGTTTGAGGAAAAAATTATATTTTATTCATATTTGAATAAATATGATTGACATAATATCTGTATTTAAATTCAAACAAAACTTTATAAGGTTGTGATTTAATCTTTTTAAAATAATAATATTTTCTATATAAAACGTAATAGAATATTCTTTTTTTTATTTGTAGATCTATAAATTCACTTTAGATAGTAACTTTTGATTTTTAGATTTCATTTGTCACAAAATGACAGAATTTGTGTTTCTTCGACAAACTTTTGTACTTACAGATACTAAGTAAGATTATGAAATTAATATTTTGGAAATATATAGCATCGTTTCAACACTGGGCTACGTTCGATCATTGAGGCTTTTATGTGAAACTTTTTTAATCAAAACCAACATACAAAATTTACACCTAAAATAAAAAAATCAATAGATTCAATTTCTGGATTCAATATTAACTAAATAACTCCACTGTTTTTAAATTTTATGGAAATTATTTTTTCTTTCCGTGTACAATCAAAACATCATATTTGATTGCAAAAAATACACGCTACATTTGCATAGTTTACAAGCTATTTTATACTATTTGTTTTACATTTTTTAAGCATATTGAGTCAACTCACAGTTTAAATGTATACATTACAAAGGGAAATACTCTGACAAAACCAGGAGGATATTGTTGATACCAATTTTAGGTATTCTATATTAAAATTAAATTATTAAAACTAGATGACTACTATTGTATAATGGATCCGACCAAACTGCGTTAAACATTGATCTCAAAAAATTTAATTTTGCGTATATATTTCAGAAATTGCAGTATTAATTTATTTATTTTTCCCAAAATTTTATTTAAGAAAAATGAAGTCAAATAGAGTTCAAAGCACAAGTGCTTGCTTAAATGTCGAATTCAGGAGTACAAAGACGTTATTAACATTTTATTTGCGCAAAAGCCCTTTAAAACATTTTTTATTTTCCTGTAAATTATATCCACGTACATGATTTCACACATTCAGTGTATTTGTCGTACGAATAAAAAGACCAGACTATTTTCAGGGACAAATCTTCACGAATACGCGACGTAAAATGTTAAGGGGTAAGAGAATTTTGTCTAACGATAGTCGAACTCAAGGATTGAATACATAAAATCTAACTATGAATTATAAGTGGTTTTAGAAGCGGTACTTCAACAGCTTATGCTTTGTAAAGTGTTGATGAGAATTTTTTGTCTACCGATCAGTTTAATTAGCTTTGAATGCATACTATAAATAAATTATTCATTATAAACATTTGAAAAAGATTTTTTTTATAAAAAAATCCTGTTTCATTAAACGATAATTCTGTGAAATTTCATCAGTAAAATAATAATGAAAAAAAATTCATGATCAAGAAAAGTAATTTAAATTGTAATAACTCTCACATCGTAAATTTTCAGATTATGATATTATGATGATAAGCATGTATCTATATCCTAAAAAAAAAAATCTTGACGGTGAAAGTTCTCTATATTTCATCGTCCTATTTATTATCAACATGCTAAAAAATTCTTTTAAGTCAGGGTACGACCCTCATCTTTTCTAGAGTCATATTTTAAGGTTATTGGTGACAATATTATAGCATTTCAGCAGATGGTGGTGCAATCATTGAAGAAAATTTGGATATTCCTACAATAAAATAAAATTTTGTTGATATTATAAAAAAATGAATGAAATAATAAATAAGTTTCTGTTCTTATATTTCATTTCTGATCATGTTTTGTACTTTAGATTTACTAAGAAATGAAAGAAGATTGCAATTTAAATGCAAAATGTTTTATAGAAAGAAAAAGAAGAAGAAAAAAAAACACGATTTATTATAAACTCTAATTTGACAACTAATAAATAAAGTATGCAGAGATGAAAAACAAATAATAATACAGCAATATGTATGTTCCCTGAGTTATTTAAGTTGTGGTAAAGCCTATAAGCAGAATGGCATGTGTGTGCAACAAATAAAAAAGCTTACAAAGAAAAAATGTCGATACATCAGACATCCTTCAGTGGATAGCCTGTTGAAAAAATTATATACTATATTATGTAATAAAATTATGTAATTAATTACCTGATTTAGTCACTTAATAAAATTATTTTAAAAAATTATGTAATAACATTAGTATACGGATGCAAAAAAACAATGAATATAATGAGGTTAGAAAGTTATTATTTACAAAAACATGAACATGTTGATTGGTTCAATTTCATATATAATTATGATGTTTTCTATTATACAATGCTATTAAACTTGTATGAATTTTGATTAAGTTTTATTACTTTTTGTTTGTTTGTTATTTTTAAATTATTCAAATGAATTATATATTGTTCAAATCCACACTTTTAAACCCACACTGAATTAAAATATTGCTAATTTTTTTAAGTATTTTGCTTCTAGAGCAAACGAGTATGTTTAAATTTTCCACCGACAACCAACATCAGTATCGCTAATTTAGGCCACATGGCGCTGCAATCGCGCTATGCACGCTGTCTATAATTTGGTCAGTTCAGTTTAGCTAAAATTACTATTAGCTAATTTCAGTAAAAAATTGTTATTAAAATAAGCAACTTCACTCTGTTGAAGATAGAAAAATCTGTATATTCTAATATTAAAGAATTACTCCATAGTTCGAAATTAAGTTGCTACAGTTATAACAAATACACTAGAATTTTTTCAGAATTTGTGTTCTCTTTAATTTTAAGAAAATTTATTTTGAAGATTGACATTTTTCTATCTTGAGACATTGGTTAGATATAGCGTCAGAATATAAAACAGTGCCAACCAAAAAGTTAACCAACCAAACATACAGCAACGCACAGAAAAAAGAATGGAGAGATCTAAACATATTTTTGTAAGAAAAAGACAATAATTTTGGCAAGCTAATCAGTTAAGATAGAAAAATGTTAATCTTGTAATTAATTTCCTTAACAATAAATAGAACGACAATTCTGAACAAATTAAAGTATTTGTTATATATGTAGCAACTTATTTTCTAATTATGAGATAATTCTTTGATATTACCATTTAAGTAATTTTTCTTCTTAAGATCGGAAAAATTATAGTTAATTTTAGTTCTAATTAGGCACTTCAAAGTAAAGTAAGCTCAAAAAATATAATATTTTATTTTTATTCTTCATTAAAAAATGAACAATATCACTTATTAAGTCTTTTTCATAAAAACAAAAATTGTTAATCAATATTGAAAATGGGGTTGCGTTTATCACCTAGTCTGTGGTTTGTGGTAAGGAGAATTAAACTTCACAAAAAAAAGATGTGAAATCATACAATGAGACCAGTCGCGTCGTGCACTTTATTCACGCTTAAAATTCTCACTCATTAAAAAAATTCAGAAATAAATTAAGTAAAATAAAATAAACCAGAATAAACAAGAATGTTCTTAAAAGCAATAAAATTATTGGGGTTTTCAATTATCGCGCCTATTTGTTCATTTATGTTTTGTTAGTTTGGTATTACAATTCCCCCTTTTTGTCACTACCCGAACAAAAAAATTTTCATCAAGTTTTGATCAAAGTTTGATATGAGACCAATTTTGATCATACTTTTATCAAAGTAAGATACCATAAGTTTTTCATCACATCAATATACTTAAATAACAAGAG
>JABFPM010004903.1:0-11961 GCA_022817325.1 Idris sp. 1 HC-2018 | reverse complement strand
CATATGAAATTTGTTTTTCAAATATGACTTTGGAAGTGTTTAAATTTTATATCAGAAAGAATATATTTTAAAAATGTATATTGAGAATCATAAAAAATTCATTAAAAACTAAATGAATTATGTAGATTATTTTACGTGGCTTCACGACAACAATAAAAACAATATAAAACATACAAATTAAAGGTAAATATTACATTAATCTTTGTCGTTATTATTTTTATTATTAATAACAAAAATAGCTTTATATTTTATAAATAACTTTGTTTTTTTAACAAACAAAGAAATAATGAATAAAAAGATTAAATGAGTTTGGAAAAGAATATTAACAATTTCTGTTCATAAAATGTACACCACTTTTTACATAGCAAAAAGTGGATAACTTTCCTCACTTTTTCCGAAAAAAGTATTCACTTGTTGCGTAATGTGTTACACCAACAACATCAAACAAATTTAAGGAAGTTATTTTTACAAATTCACTTTGAAAATAAGTAAAACCTCGGAGTAACATTTTTATTCTATGAATATTTAATACAAATTTTTTTTATTATGATTTTGAAATAAGCATGTTATTCCACTATTTTTTAAAAGTATGTTTTGTAATTTGATTAAAGAGTTTGAATTATTTTATTATTTTTTATGACTATTATATTTATAATTTTTACGTAATATAACACAATTGGTAAACGAATGTGTGCTTCACACATTGGCTATGTTATATATGTTATACCCCAATCGTGAAATTGCCCAATGCTTGAATTGGGCAATGTTTTTACTTGCTCAGTTCATGCACTGGGCAAGCATAACATTTTTAATATATTATTATGTATTGTTTATATTTTATTACACTTTTATCTCTGTAGGTGGCCTTTTATTTATATATAAACCACAAATAGTTCAAACAGTTAATATTGCGTCAAAAAAAGGGACCACCTGAAATTTCGAAATTTTGCTCAAAATTCAAAATGTTGTAACTTTGTCAGAAATTGTCGAAATGACTTCGGACCTAGACCAAATGAAAGCTTGAATTCTCAGATTTTTACCATTTAATGAAAAATGTCACGAATTAACCTTTAATGGCCATAAAATGCTTCATTATGAAGAAATGCAAAAGTTGTAAAAATTGAACAACTTTATGGGGATCCACGGATTTCTGTGGTCCACGTACAATTCTGGAATTAGGTTACAGATTCTAAAAGTTTAAATTTTTCTGATCAATTTAAAAAAAAAGAAAGTTGAAATTAACACATTTTTAACCAAACTACGGCTTTTTAAAAAGGGTTATTTTTATGATTTTGGTTGCATTTTACATGTTAATGAAAAAATACCTACAAGAGTAAAGTGTATTCATGCCTGCGAGCGTGCATGTGCGTGCAGACGTTCGTGTGTGTGTGTTTTTGCGGTATTTGACGGACATTAAGGATTAATTCTTGACATTTTTCATTAAAGGGCCAAAGTCATTTTGATCATTTCTGGCAAAGTTACAACATTTTGAATTTTGAGCAAAATTTCGAAATTTCAAGTGGTCCCTTATTTTGACGCAAAGTGTGTAACTATGATTCATTTATTATATACTATAAATAGAATCAGGTTCCAAATTTATTTAGTAAATATCAAAATGACTGATCTCACAGCTTTAATCAATCAATGTCAATTTCTATGGACTGAAAATTGTTAACGTGAAGTAATTCAAATATTATAATGTAATGACGCAGGTGTAAAACGAACTCGACAACAGTATCACATAAAAAACAAATACGCTATTTGTGAATTTGCTAGGCTGAATAAAGTTGTAACTGTAAAGGATTCTAAATTCATTGCTACTAAAAAACATGTAGTCGGAATTAACAAAGATATTTACATTTCCATTGGACACAAAGGAAAAAAATAACTCACAAAAAAATAATTGCGAATTATTACAAAATTCCACGACACATAATTACCGAGTACATTAAACAGTGTGAATGATGTACTGAAAAACTGAAAAAAAAACGAAAAATTAAGCCTAGTCTAGTAATAAAATCTATCACAGTGAATGATTTCAATGAATTGAAAAGCGAAAGAGAATTGATCTTGTGGATTCCGGAGATGTTTATGTAAAGGAAAATGTAATAATCGTTGTACTTGTTTTAAAAATAATTATAAATGTTAATGCCAAAATTGCGAACCTGTAGATTTCAACTGATTGATGAAATGGATGATATTATAATATAATATAATATAAATTTGAGTCGGTATTAATAAACTGCATTAATTTAATTAATCAATTGTTCAAGTTTTGATGTAATTTAAACATTACCCAATGCGTGAATTGGGAAAAAAGTTGCCCATTTCAGGAATTGGGCAATTTCACGATTGGGGTGTAACATATATAAACTATTTAACCCTTTACAAGAAAAATAATATAAATTGAATATAAAATACGTATATACAATAAAAATATGTAGTTATTTAAAAAATTGTTTACATTTCAAAAAAATTCAATCACTAATGGTTTTTATTTCTTGAACCCTGAAAAGAGGCTTCGCCCCTGGACTTCATTTATTCGCAATGATCGAAATAATACTAATATTGATATTTAAAGATTATTATACTATTTTACGCTGTCGGTAGTATTAATCAATTTTACATCTAAGAGTCTTAATCTATTTAGTGTTTAGGCTGTACTTAAACTCTACGTTTTTTATAAGTATAATGATGCAATTATTCTGAATTAAGATTAAAATAGTATTGTATGTTTCACCTGAGTTTTCTCTTTTTATATTCATGAAAAAAGTCCACTAAATTTTGATCTTGCAATGAAAAATTTGTTCACACATCCCAAATTACATTAACGTTCCCCAATCACGTGTGCATAAATTTCATTCAATTAAAACTGAACCCTTACACAGTCCCTCAAACTTTCCACTAACAATACCTCGTCGACTACCGTGTAAAGTAGCAACAAATCATGACGGTGCCGCGCAAGGGTAATCCATTTTGATAAAAGCATAATGCGAAAGATGAACTTCATCCAAGTTTTAATGCCACCCTACTATTGTTTTGATTAACCCGTTAGTTGTTAGAAGCCACGAGTCAAAAACATTTGCCGCACAATGAGTTGCTGTTTAACGCAAAACTGCGTGGGAAATCATTGCTGAGATTTTGCAGCACCCAGAAACTTTTTGGGGCGAAGGTAAAGGCAAGCGAAATGCGCAAGGAACGAAACATTTTGCACTCCTTCGGGAACTGACCCAGCAAATGAGCCAGTGGATGCAAATCAATCCCAGGACGCGGTGCTCCAAATTGTGCACCTATGCTTGACTGCGGCAATCCCTTTTCGAAACCTCCGGCCAAATGCACCCCCTGGGTACGTTACTGCTGCGCCGATGCATTGCCACAAGCTACTTGGGCTGGTATTGTACATGCAATGTCAGTGTTGGCGGACAGTAGTATCGCATTCGGGCTTGCATTATCGCGAGTGACGGGTTTAGGGCAACACGACAGTTTCCGCACGAGGCAGGAGAGGCGTTTTCATGATTCCGTCCTCTGGGAAAATTGACGCGCTTGAGAAGCGATCGAACTAAGTGTCCACGTAAGACCGTCACTTAAGTCCTAAGACTTGTTCATGCAAAAATGCATTTAACCATCACTTAGACGGGACTAAATCATTTGAAAATCTTCAATGCTTGACGGGGCCGCTAATTGTCAGAGGAATTGACTGTGACTTAAGGGATTTGTCCCTAACTTTAAGATCGATGAAGAATTTAATCTAGTTAGAATGTAATGAGATTTGTTATTTAAATTTTATTGAATAAAATATTTGGCAGTTCAAAAGCTATTGGACTGGATAATTAATAGACTCGATTAGAAAATCATTTTCGGTGGAATTCATCAAACTCAGCTCATTAGTTTTATTATCAGTGAAAACGAATGGACAGAGTCATTTGGTAGATTAATTCATTAAGAAATGCTCGAATAAATGTATAATTCGGTTGCATTACTGTCGTAATAATGTTATCACGAATTATTGCTGTAACAATTTAAAGTGAATGGGCCAAATATTATTCTTTACAGCAGAAAAAGCAAAATTCGTGCTATATAGTTTTCGTCTTAAGACAATGGAACCTGTCTGCAACACGAGAAATGAACTTAATATCAGAACCTCCTTATTAACCTGTCGTGTATCAAGGCTCCTCTGTTTAATTAGTTGTCCTTATTATTAATAATGACAGACGAGATATGAGATGAAATTTCCATTGTGAATTGAATAGTATATCAGCTTATTCAAATATGTCAAATCAACTTAATGAGATGTATGCAAAAAGCACCGATCAGCAATTCACTATGTTTGCAATGTCTCAGAAGACGAACACCAACGTCTTAATCCCGTTTGCCCACCACAAAGTCAAACACTGTTGGGATTTTCAAATGGTAATTTTGGCCTGTCCTGATTTGCCAATACAAGTCCCCGTGTCAAGTAGAGTGACAAAAAGGTTAGCTGAATAGCAGTGCTTTTTCCAGAATGTTTTTAGAATTAAACTCTGTGACATGCTAACAGAATTTGATAAGTTTGCTTTTTTAAAAAAATGAGATGTTATCTGATTTTGATCTATTTTTCATTTATTTAATGTGAAAGCTTGAAAGTTCAATAGTATACCAAATTGACTGAAAAACGGAAATTTACATAATCAACTAAGTGCATCATGCAGCTCAATTTGACTAACAGACTGCATGTTTGAACAATTCGTGTTCAAGTTTTAAATGTATTATCAAAAACAAATAAAATCATTGATATGTTACACGTAATAAATAAACAATCGCTTCTATTAATATTACATAGTTTTCAATACATTTGAAAATATTCAAATTTATTCAACTAATTATTAATTTAATTAACCTAAAAAAGTCAACCTGAATCGTGGAAAAAAAAATTTAGAAATGACTTAAATTTTGTTTACAAAAGTATCAAAGTACATTAAATGTATTAAATTACCAAATGCATAAACAATTATAATTTTTTCTCAAGAAAATATTTTTTAACTGTGTAATTTTATCTGCAATTTTTGTGTCGATGATGGCGTAACCGAACAAGCGAAACATTTTTGTTGCTTATCTTGTTAATAATGAAAAATTATTCATAGATTTGATTCTTTTAATACTTAAATCAAATATGACAGTAGTCACGTACGATAAGTTGTTGAATTCTATAAATTATTTCATCTTTTTCTCAAAATGTCAAACATTGGACTTATTCAGTTGTGCCAAAATACCACAGAATTATATACCCTACTATTCTCTTGAAATGTTCTTTTTCCATTGACAAATTAAAATTAATTATTCATTTTAATGCAAAACACAAAACTTATAACAAAACAAGACACTACTGATTATGATTTTTTTCACTTGGGATTGTTTGCAACAAAGTGGACGTCGCAAATCACCGATTTTTTAATCTTCGACGACAGCGCCACCGCAGTATTTCGGGCGTACTATTACAGCGCGCGTTCATTTAAGATGCTCTCTATTATTATCCAATGTTTTTAAAAAGCAGAAGTAATATATTTATTTATTGCAACATTTAATTTAATGTTACTTTCCTCGAGTCGTTGCTGGTTTAATAATTTTAATCAATTCAATAATTATTATGCGATCATGAGGAACCGAAGAAAAAAATTAACTGCTGTGACTTTTTTTATCTCAAGATTTATTTACACCTTTAAAGAGCTTACGTTTCGTTCATTTTTGCATGGACCTCATTATTGCAAAATATAAAAATAAAAAATCAATAATTTTAATGAGTAAAAAAATAAAATAAAACAAAAAAAAATCAATAAAAATATATTTTGCAATTTTCAAAATTGTTATATACTGCGTGATTTATTCACATAAAAAGATTCTTATTCAATGTTTTTTTTGTATCGGCAATTTATGTATAATTCGCAATTATTTTTAATTGAATTTTTGCAATTTGCATTAATGTATTTGTATTTTTTAAATGCAAATTCACATGAAATCATTACAAGTCACAGTGCACAAAGAACTTAAATGGACTTCATAATGTAAAACATTATGCAAAGGCTAAGATCATTTACGATAGGAGGCCGTCAATATTATAAGTGTGTTGGTAATTTTTAGTAAGGGGACCCTGTCTATTCGATAATTGATTAAATCACATTAAAATTCATCTTACGTTCAAGTACAAAAAACGCATAACATGATTATGTCATTAAGAAACATGCACATCAAGCATTTGTCATAAACATTTGTTATCAAAACAAAATTTGTTATGAAAGATTTTCTGCAACGATTTCCTACTTTTTTGTTTCAGCTATGACATGGAATCGGACAAAATCTACCGAGTGTCATGGTACAAAGACAATAGTGAATTTTTCAAATACAGCTTTTCGAAAAGCAAACCAGAATTTCGAACGCATCACATAGCTGGTGTAAACGTAGAGGTAAGTTTTTAATTGTATTATAAATGCAGAAATTAATTAAATAATTCTAGTTAAAATTAAAATTAATTTTTGTAGCTTCGATGGTATAACAATAGTATTTTTTATATCTGAAATATCAATTTTAAAAGAATTTTAATCTTTATTTTTAAAGGTCGTATCGTTTTGGATAAAAGTATATGACTATCGAAAGATCTCATAACATAGAGCAGGTATTTGATAAAGGTCAGTTTAAGCGATAGACGGGAATTAGATACATAAATCAATGTCTTGTGTATCTAAGCTTTACAGGACATGAATTGAGATATTTCCTTTTATTATGGCTATCAAAGAACTGTATCACTGAAACACATTTTGATCTTTTATGAACATAATGTGTCAACTATTTTTATAGGTCAACTAAATGTATCACGCAAACAGTGGCAAAGTGGCATGAATAAGTTTTTTTCTTCAACCTAAATCAAAATTGTGATTTAAAAAAGTTTTTCCTTATTTGATGATACAGTTGAAAAATATAAATACAAAAAAAATCATGCTACAGCAAAAACTAAGTCATCAAATTATTGCGATAGAAATTTGAACCGAAAGACCCTACTTTTATCGTAATACAGTATTTTCTTTAATCGATTTCAGATCTGCTAACTTATTCGATCGATGCATGGTCGGTTCCTAACCGTCCGTATATTTTTCTTGTAGATGGCAATCGTAGATCACACGGAGATCTCCACTTTGCTGAATCCCCAATAATAATGAGTTTTCATTGCGCTTATATTACGAGTAACCTTTAAAAGCAATATTCTTTCAC
This sequence comes from Idris sp. 1 HC-2018, assembly GCA_022817325.1. Classification (NCBI taxonomy): domain Eukaryota; kingdom Metazoa; phylum Arthropoda; class Insecta; order Hymenoptera; family Scelionidae; genus Idris; species Idris sp. 1 HC-2018. The sequence goes on along the minus strand of JABFPM010004903.1, from coordinate 4,722 downwards.
TATAAACTTAACTATTTATAGCTTGTATTAACAAAATTATTAACATAAGTCAATCGATTAACAGTCGTTGGTATTTTTATTTCAACTTTTACAAACTGTCAAGAAAATCGAATCAAGTTATTTTTATAATTGTAATATTTTTTAATTTTGTCTTTTTCTCTTTGAATCTAATTAATTGATTTTATAATTTTTCTCATTTACCCTTATTTCGTAAAAAAATTATATTTATAATCAATAATATTAAAGTTATATTATAATTATAAATATTATATTTATAATTAACTTTCAATAAAGTTTATTTTCTATTCACTCCTCTAAAGCATTTTATCACAATTTTTCTTTTTCTATTTTCACGTCAATTCTTATATTGAAATATAAACTTGAGTGAATTATCAAATTACTCAACTGTACTGGTTTTTAGGATATTAGCTTTTCGATTAAAAGTGATTTCATAATGTATTTTTTTAATCATTTATCAGAAAACTAAGTAAAAATAAATTAAAAGTCAGACATTCGTCTTATTAACAATTTATGATAAATTCGTATCATAATTTTTTTACTCTCTGCTTTTAAAACTGATTTTCATATTAATTTTTCTCCTAGCTTCACTCACTGCCTTTAATTTTCTTCTCGTGTTTTTTATAAATAAAAAATAAATTTATGCATTAAAGTTTTATTATATTTAATTATACCAAAGCAGTATACTTTTAATGTTTACAATCAAACAAAATTGCTTGAATATTTGCACATTGTTATATTACGAACGTGACTAGCAAAAATAGTAGTAATAATGGCATTATAGTCAGGCACTGCATATTGTCATTCTCGGGCAAATAGATACACACAAAGTGCGAATGTCACCTAACTACTGATGAGCCACGACAATACAATATTCCGCAATTGTAACTTTAGCACACCATGATTAACATGCATATTTCCGTTGTATATATATATAAATACATATTGTATCACATATGAACGAGATCATTATTTTGGATAAACTAAATGCAATTAACATTGGTGTAATGCAACATTTTAACTTTTCTTTTCAACAAAATCGTTAGCAGCCAGTTTTACTTCGTGTAAAGCGAAATATAAAAATACCTACTTTCCATTGTATTTTAAAACATAGAATCTTAAAACCCAGAGACTTGAATATTACAAAGCTCTTTTAGTTTTCACTTTAACATGAAAGTCGTGTAAAACAAAGTGACTTCAAAGCGAGAAAAACACGAATCTACTATCCCTTTTTGGGCAAGTAGTTATCTCATTTTTGAGTTCAGTAATTATAGTCTTTCAAAGGCCAAAGTTATTTTACAACAAAATTACAATAAAAATAGTTATTCTTCAATAATTTTAGTATAAGTATTTTAATTTTTAATATGAGTAATTGAAAGTTTATTTGGATACTTTTTGCTTGTAACCGATTTGAAAATGATAAAAAAAAAGGAAAAAACTTTTAGAAATTTATCTTTGTACAAAGTGGATAAATAAAATAAATAAAATTACACGGGATTTTATTTGAAAAGAAAAAAAGTGATACACAAAATGTATTACATTTGAAAATCCTCGTTTTTTGTAAAGAGTATTTTTATTTGAGTTTGGAAAATGTAAATGCTTAAAATTTAAGTTTTTATTTTATTGAAATTTTAATTCTTAAAATGTTATTTTTTCATCAACAAACTTTCAGCTAAATCAAAAGACCCAAGTGCAATGCTTGAGTGAGTTGGCATTGCCTTGATGTTGATGTTTGTATCTTATTTAATATGATTAAAAATTATTGACCGATTTCAAGTTGGCAAATAAAAAATAAATTCAACTTTTCAATGATATCAATTTTTTATTGACGTTTTGCTTTCGCTGACAGTTTTATTAACGTTCAAAAATTAAATCAAAAAACGTAGGATTAAGATTTTAAAAGTTGCTCACAGTAAAAAAAACATGTAGTACGTTTTTAACAAGTTTCATTTTTGAAATCTATTTATTAATTTTTAATTGTGGATTAAGCTTGCTATCTGACTAAATTAATGATCATTCTTTGATAAATTATAAATCAACATGTTTCAACGCACTTATTTATTCTAATATGTTTTTGTAATTTTTTGTCCTCAAAATTTGTTCTCAAACTTTTTTTTTAAGATCAAACATAAATTGACATCGAATTCAGTTATGCGACTTATTTCAAGAATAATCATTAATGCAGTTTAGAGTAATATATCAAATTTCTGAAGTTAATATTTCTGAACGGAATAATTCATCAGACCAAGTCATGACCCACGATATCCAATATTTATTTAAATATTCAGAACTCAGTTATCAATTTGAAACAAAAAAAAGTTATTATGCAGAAATATGCAGCCCATAACTTTTTATTACACAAAAGACAAGAGAAAATAAACACGAGTATCAGAAAGAAAAAGAAAGTGAAATTGTCACACATTGTTTCAACTACAAAAAGCATTAAATAGATGCTTCTATTTGTCAGCAGACACAAAGCCAATTTAAATTGAAAGCGTAAATTTTTAATTACTCGAGTGGATTTTTGTGTTTTGTGATGATGTGTTATAATTAAATTTCGTTTTGCAATGCCAACTATTTTATCACCTTAGGTCGTTGCTCACCTACACTGATCGTTATGCGAAACGTTTCTCGAGCTTCAGGATTCACTGCGTTTCAGCGGAAGATATACATTTCCCCCTTCGTATACTCGACTGATTTGTGCACCGCTCACGAATGCAGAAATAACTTGATGGATTTAGAACGCAAAGTATTTGAAATAGTACGACAAAGTTGAAGTTAACTTAAACGAAACGTATACAAACCCGACGAATAAGAACACACGTTTCCTGGCCCCGAGAAAGAAAAGTATAACACGTCATTCGGAAATATTTATCTATTCATCAAACTTGACGAAGAATTCCCGCCCAAGCAAACATGAGCAAATATTTTTTTTCCCAACCAAACTTAAATGAAATTACTTCTCGATATATTTTGCGGTTTCAAAGCAATGCTTTTTGCATAATGGATTTTATATCTCTAGTTAGGAATTACACATCTCACGTAATAGTCATTATTATTCTTAATATTAACAAGATAACTTTCGTGTATATATATATATGGGTGTAACAGAAAAGGGATAAGTGCATGTAAGAGTTTTTTTTTTTTTTGCAAGCTATTTATATCAAGGGATCCTTGCTTCTGATATCGAAAATACGACAAAGCTTTCGATAAAAATAACATAAAGTCTCCGGATATACGTCTTGAATGTCATATGAGACATTCTTTGACAAGCATGTCGCAGCAATTCTCATAATATTGTCAGATTGTAGAAAGATTAACAATCACTCGTCATTTAAAATTAAACATATTTGCTCTTGTGTTTTTAATTTTTAAGTAAAAAGAAATTTGTATATTGTAATTTCAATTTTATATTACAAAGGTTTATACTGACTTTGAACATTATTTCTCATTTTTAACCCTTTGTCAATTCACTTAATTGATAAATTATTAAGTGATTTCATAAAGAGGAAAAATATTGTTTATTGGGAGAAATGGACTGTCAAAATAGCAGTCTTGACTGTTACTATTACGGCGCGGACTGTAAAACAAATTCATAACAATTTCAATGTTAATATATGTAAGTAAATCAATTTAATAAACAAAATGTAAATGTCACTATTTAAACAAAATACATTTTGGTTAAAAAAAATAGTTTTTTAGGTTTAAATTAAAAATTGTCATGACATAACCTGCAAGAATTCTTTTTGTTAATTTTTATGATGAAATATGTTAAATTGAAATAGCTATGTATAAATTATAATTTCATCAAAAACTACAAGAATTCTTGATTTCTGTTATTATATTGGGAATAGATAAGGTGTGTTATTATTTTATACTAATATATCTATAAAAAGGCATTTTTATCATTTTTATATCTGTAATTTGAAAAGTTCATATCAAGTAATATATTTTAAAAAATATAAAATATGTTTCAATTATTAATATTGTTCAGCTGTTATTATTATTAAGATAATTCTATTTGTTGATTGTGACAAAATGACATATGTATTGAAAAAATAAATTATTTCAATTTTGTTGTCATTATAAATACGATATTTCTAAATATAAAATAAATATATTGATATTGCACACACACACAAAATATTTCATTGTTAGTATTAAACTTTTGTTTAAATATAAATCATCTATAAATGTGTATCTGCATCAATAAAATTGGCAGCGCCAAATTTAACGCCAAATTAAAAACCCGGCGCCAGAAAGTCGCGTACCTTATTTTTTTATTGGATGGTAATATTAAGTAAATAGAAAAACGTAAAATATCATATATCGGGTAAACAAATATTTATAAAACCATAGAAAACAATATAATTTTTTTTTTTAAATTTAATAACATTTTATGAGGTAGAGACAAAATTTTGAAAATTTACATACATCATATTGCACACATCATATTACATACATTATGTAGATTATAAAAATGTAAAACAAATAATTTATGAAACATTTTTTATGATTTTTTTCTTATACTTCACTATCAATATTGAATCAGTGTTGACTTAAAATTGTTCTCGAATCAATATAAAAACCCAATGAGAGTTTAATATTGATAAAATATTAAAATAAAATTATAAGTGTGTGTGTGTATGTGTTAATTTTGATTTAATATTGATTTTTAATATTAAAAAATGTTGAATCAATATT
>JABFPM010004902.1:0-11962 GCA_022817325.1 Idris sp. 1 HC-2018 | reverse complement strand
ATGGTAGGTCAAATTGGGGTAGTTTTTCCCGAGGAATCCGAATCTGTAATAAAAAATGGGGGTTCCCATTTAAGATTTTAAAGTTGCCCCCCGCCCCACCCCCAGGGGGTGGGGGTGAGAGGTCAATTTTGGTATCATTGGATAGCTTTCAAAAAAATATTAAAGACGTATTTTGTTTTTTGATACGATGAGTATTTCCCGAAATATTTGACCGTTCCGGAACTTTTCTTCCACCCTATATATATATATATATATTAAAGTTTGCAATATTATAAAGTTTACAGAACAGTTGGTAAAGTTTACAATATATTTTGCAAAGTTTGCAATAATGTTGTATGTTTTACAAACTCGGCTTCTCAGTGTAATTTATAAATACTTTTGTCATTTACCTAACATAATATTTCGTTTAAATGATTCTAAAATAATATATATAATCATAATAATTGTCTAATATTATATCTAATTGTATTTTTTTTAATTTGCAGTCTTTAATTTTGAAGAATTATTTCTGTCCTATTTTATGGTCGTCAATTCTCAATTTTTTTAGCGCTAAACTCAATAATCTTTTATTGAGTAAGTCATTAAAAGGAAAAGACAAGTTTAGCAGTAAATAAAATAGTTAGTGTATAATAAATGAAAAGTTAAAAGTTGGTGACATGTACTATGTTATCAATAAAACTTGAATTGACCAGAAGATATTTTTAAACAAAAGTAATTTTTCTTACGTTAAATCAAAACTTATAGATTTAAATTAATTGAAGAAAATTCTCATTTCTATTTTATATTAAAATTAATAGCAAAAAAATTCAACTTTAAGACAACTTAAAATATTATTATTTGATTAAAGTGTAAATATACTTAAAAAATGTACAAAATTCTAACTCGTGCAGAAAAGATTAGTTTAATCCAATCCTGACAATCATAATTGGCATCATGTTCAGGAAATGAATTGGACCAAACTTTAATATTATTGGAACTCTGAATTATCATAAGTTAGATTAAACCAAGACAGTTTCCCGTCTAAGAAAAATAAACTAATACAACAGTACTGAAAAAAATGTAACTTTTATCTGCGAAATATTTTAATTCAGATTTACTTTTATTAATTTTAGGTCTCTAAAATTAAACAATATTACCTAATAAAGTCACCTGGACTACTTTAAAATTACAGATCAAAAATTTTGTTAAATAATGATTTCACCAATTATTTGTGCTCGATTTCTAAAATCCCTTCGATTAATGGTCAACTTTTAATCAACCCATTAAGAGTTGGACAGTTTGTAGTAGTTAACTTTACTCGCTATGCAATGAGATGAGTCTCAAACATGTAAGATTGAATTGATCTGCTGCACGAAACGAGTGTTTTTAGCTGACTTTTTTGGTCCTTCAAGTTGTCTGACACTCAACCTTACTTGAAATTGATGCAAGAACATTTGAACTTAAAACCTTGAAGAAATATTTACAGTTCAGAGGTGCCGCTGAAAGAAAAATTACACAATTTATCGAACTTGAATTATTTGTCTACAAAAACATCAAAAGTAATCATCTTAGTTTAATAATTTACAGAAATTAAATTCAATTAAGTTAAAACAAAATCGCTTTATAGTTTTTCAACAATATTTGCTGAATCAACTTTCACAAAAGCAAATTCTTTGTTACAGATTAATTTGACTTAAAAAAATTATTTCAATTTGCATTTTACAAAGGGCAAAGCACATTTGCTGCATGAGTTATTTACCCATTCATTCAAACTAACTGGTAATATTGGATTTTTCAGCTTCATTACATGCAAAAATATAGTTAATAAATAAATGGCATTCAAGTCTTTTAATAAAATGTTATTTTCAATGTCAGCGCTGCTTTCAGCAGTTAATATTATAACTGTATTATAACACTTTCAACAAAACGTTTCGAATTTCAGGTAATAAGTGTTGGTGGTTTAAACTGATATTATCGACATTAAGCAGTAATAATTAAGTTACAAACTGCAATAATCTTCGATAAGCGCTGTGAAAGTACTAAATAAATAATCTTACCAACAAATTATTCCAATAAAAAAAGATATCAATTAAATTTGCGTGATTTCAAAATGATTTCGGCAATAATTTGTGGCCTGCATCTTTTTGGATTATTTTTAAAACTCAATCTGATTATCTGCTTTAAAAATTAAAGTGCTTTTAGCATTATTTCAAGCTAACTTTATGGTAAAGCCATTAACAAATGATTAATTCAACACGCTAAATAGGTGAATAATATGATCAACATTCTTGCAAATTATTGATAAATCTGCTAATAATATCCAGCTCTTTTTTATTTCGAAACAGAAAGAACAAAATTTTAAATTTTGTTGCAAGAATACTTTTACAGGTTGGTTTCCTTTTGAATTTTAATTTACAAAAAAAAGACTCTCGCGTGTGTGCAAACAATATTATATCGCACGTGAATTCCGCAAGAGTAACTTAATTTAAACTGAAACAAATGTTTCTGAATGAAAACTGTTTACCTTCGTGCAAATACTGCATTTGTAAATTCCAGCTAACTGTTAGCAACCAAAACCGAAAGACAAACAAGGAAACACCTTGCAACCAGCAGAGTCATCCAATCAGCCAACACGAAAACTCATAAATAACATGCTCAAACAATATGCCATGTTTTTACATTAACCAGTGCATTGGCTGCTGGTTGACTATAGGCATATTGTACTACTGAAATATACTAATAGTGATAAACGTGTAAATATAATCAATAGTGGCAACAGTTATAAACAACTGCACTATTGCAAAAAAAAGAGTACACAGTCGTGTCACTGTTAACACCTATTGCCTTTTTCATATATGTTAGCCATAATATATAACTCAAGATGTGTATTATGTACGCTAATATTTCAAACAACTTAATTCCCTGCTTATGCAATGGTTATTTAATAACGCTGCGAAAAAGGAAGACTCTCTTGACTTCTAAATTTAATTACTGTAAATACAAAGAATTATAAAGCAAATTAAATTTAAAATACCAATAATTCAGCAATAATTTTTGGTTTCAGTACAAAGTTATTAGTTCAAAGTCTACATATTTTTTTGACTACAAACAATTTCTTTCAAAGATGGACATTTATATTCAAATATAATATATAAAAGATACCTTTGTGATTTTTTAATACACGATTAAAATTCGAGAACATTTTCTTTAGAGATTTGTCGTAAAGGGTCTTCAAAAAAATAATATATTCTGCTTTGTTGTTAAAAGTATCCTTAAGTCCAAAATTAAATACCTTTTAAAATTGCCAAATTTACTTATCCTTTTAAAATATTATAAAAATTGAAAAAAATTCTCTTACTTTTAATGTAATTAATTTTTTTCAAACTGCTAACCAAATTATGTCGGTAATATACATATTTTTAAAGATGTCTGCAAAAAGCTCATACACTTTTTGTAAACATCACATCTGTATCGTTAAAATCAGATTGAAAAGAAAATTTATTATCTCGCTGCAGTATTTAGTTCTATTGTAAGCAAGAAAATAACATCAATTAAATGATAAATTTAATTATTTCTCGTTGAAAAAAACTACTTACATCAAAAGTTAAGCTTTTTTTTGAAAGGGGGCCCCCTCCGAGTTATTCACTGTGAGTCATTCAAAAATTCACATTACGTATCTTAAAATAATTAAGCAAATTCAACAATTTTTGAAGAAACCTAATTTTGGACTTTAAGATCTCCTTAACCCGTTGATTGCACTTTTCTAATTTTAATACAGTTTTTATTTTTATTTCACATAAGTCGATATTCTAAGGTATAAAATGCATTTTCAGTATATTTTTTGCAACTGTGCGAATATTTTGCAAAATTTGCATAAAATCATAATTTTCGCACAAAATTATAATAAGGCACTACTAAGTTGCGATATTATTTAGTTAACATGAATTGAAAACTTAATTTCATAGCAGAATTTCTCAATTTACAAAAATATGTAAAACAAAAATTTGGCTAATACAGTAATTAAAAACAGCCAGCGGGTTAACTATCATTAAAAAAAGCAAAATATCATTTATGAATATATAAAACATTTTAATATTATAATAGCCAACACATCTTACATAATTTTAACTGATTAAACAAATTGTATTTTTTTTTAGATCAAACTATTTTTAAACAAAATATCAGGTTTAAATGATCGTGTAATTGTTTGTTTCGAAAACTTGGCACAACTTTTTTTACAATTGATTTTCATTGAAACGGAATAACTTTCACCAATAGTTGAGTTTAAAATATTTGCAGAAAGAATCCAGTTAGAATTTTTGTTAGGCATTTTCAAAAATTGCAACTTTTTAATTAGTTAATAAAATTAATAAAACTTATCAAAAATTACTTTTTTTATTTTTAATTTATTATAAATGTATAAAACAATGCAATTCACTTTTATAGAAATTACTTTTTCAAAATGTGAATTTGTTTAAATAAAATAATGTTAGTTTTAAAGTAGCATGCGATAAAATTTTATGAGAATTAATTTCAGCATAGAAGATGTTATTTCAAATATGCAGCAATGTTAGCAAAGTCGCTGGCTTTTGATGATGACAAACTTTTAAGTGAAATGAAATATGTCTCGATGCAAATAGTGCAATTTGAAATTCATGTTCTACACGTTTAAATTAAATAAATGAAGAATAATATGACGCGGAATAAAAGAAAAGTAATTTCATTTACTTTACAATTACCATTTAAAGTCAAAACATTTTGTGAAAAACTGTCGAGAAAATGTCTAATGCAATGATTTATTTTTAACTTGTAAAAATATAATGAATTTATGTTTTATCAACTTTCTTTTCTTATGATTAAATTTTCATAAACTAAAACAAATTTAAAAAAAACTAAAGATGACACTTTTATACTGACATTTAATTTTTTTTCAACAAAATCTATCATCAATGATTTTGTTCATAAACTGTTTTTTTGAATGTTTCTGAAACAACAGTTAATCTTTAAAATAAAAAACTACTTTTTTGCATTTGCTGCTATTATTATATTTTTTATCTCTTAAGAATGCATTTGTTTGTAAATAAATCTAGAACAATGTACATATAATGGACTCAAGAGATTTAGACGCAAAGATGAACTTTTTTAGATTAAAAAATATTGATAGCATATGAATTTGTTTTTTGACATTTTAATAACTGTAAAATATTATATAAGTTTTTTTTAACATTATATTGAATTAAATAGTGTAATAATCGATTAGAAAGCATTTTTAAAAGTAAATTTAATGTTTTGACTAAAAAAAGTTATGTAACCTTAAATGTATCAAATCTGATTAAAATAGTTAATTTCATATAACTCCTCTTATAATACGCCTAAATTCATATGTGGAGCAGCACCACCAATGGCGATTTTTGGCGAACTGAAATGGACAAAAATCGGTGACCCCCACGAATCATTATTAACGGCTCTAACTTTTTTTGCATTATCATAACATTAAAGAGTGCAAGAAAACTGCTAATAACTGCACCCAAAACAAAGATTTGAAGAAAAATTACATTCCAGGAATGCTTTAAGTAAAACTGTATTTAAGTTTTTTATACTGTGTTTTATTTTTTGTATGTAAATGCTAACAAATTCCAATTTAAAACGAATTTTTAGAGGATTTTTTGTTTTTTTGCAAATTTATCTAAAATTGCATTTGTCTATAATATGTGCATGAGCGAAACATATTTGCCAACACGCAATGCTACAAAAGTATGCTTGCACGTTTGGAAAAGATACCGCATTGGCGCAAATCTTATGGCAATGTATATCACTAAAATAAATGTTGAAAATTCTGCAACATTGCCGAATTAATATTTACGCAGTGGATTATTAAAACTGGAGCATTCAATTTCAAAAAGTTTTTAAAATCTTTTATGAAAACTTAAATAATTATTTATAATTTATATTAATTTTCAAAAAACTATTTATAAATTAGTTTAATTTTACATTTTAAAAAACAGAATTTAAAATTAATTTAAAATTGGTTATTCATATATACAAAAATTTGTTGGAGCAACTTAAATTAAAACAATAGTTATAATTAATGTTCACAATATTTGTTTATTTTTAAATTTAAAACAAAAACCTTGAAATTTATTAATATTAATTCTTTAGATAGTAAAATAAACTAAATTTATTTATGTAAATATATTTTACACAAAAAATACAAAAAATTTATATATTTGCATTTTTAAATTTCCCGCTCATGAAAGTTCTGACCAGCGCCATAGTCGCGTGTATAAAATTGTTCGAAGCAGCCGTCGTTCGCGACAAGGAAAAATTAATTTTTTTCTTACCGACTCAAATATTATATTGCCAAAAATGTATACTATTTTACGATTTTCAAAAATTCCCTTACGAAGTTTAGGTAGTTACACATCCAAATTGATTTTACAGCAACAACGAAATGTTGCCATTGAAAGTTTATCTGTGGCATCGACAGAACAATTCACAAAAAAGTGAGTAAGAAAATGAAGTTTTATTTCTTTTTCTTTTTCAGTTTCACCGAATAAATAATTATTACAATATCAGTGTTACATAAATTTTTCATCAATTTGTGCCCTTTAAAAATGACAAAAAATACAATGACATGCATGGTTTAAATCACATTACTTTGTAATCCTTAACATTTTGTAGGTTATGTTTGCATAATTCAATATTTCACATGTTCATCTTATAATATTATAATAATAAATTGTTAACTGAAACTAAAATATTTATTGCTTGTTTTTTATCTGTAAAATATTATATATATATTTTAAATCAAAATTGATGTAAAATAATTTTAAAAATGAGTAAATTCCAATCTTCAAAAATAATTTGTTTACAATAGTTAGGTATTCAGTTGCATTATTTTATTATTTTTGTATTTTATTCCAGATATGAAGATGAAAATTCAGCTATGCCACAGAATTTCAAAAAACATCTTGTTAAACTGAATAATGAAATGAATAAACCCTTAGAATTTATTTTGGCAACTATTCAAGAGAAAATAATGTACTATGAATTTGTTGATGCTGAAGATTTTAAAACATTGTTAAAACAACTCAAAGTTTCAGGTAAATGTAATAAAAAATTATACTTATAATTGCTTATAAAATGATTAAGTTTTTTTAAATAATTAAATTTTTTTTCTAGTTTAAAATGTTAAGTTTTTTTCAGGATACGTGCCCTCTTCGTCAATTCTTTTTCTAATTCATTCTTGTGGCAATTTCATGTGCTACGTAAATACAAATGAACGCAGAAAATTAGCTGACGAGTTATGGAAAATTCTGCAAAGTTCTGGTAAAATTTAATTAATGAAAACTTTCAAGTTATTTTAGAAAATCTCATACTTATTTAATCAGCTTATTGTTAAAAAAACGTTCATATAAAATCATATTAAATAAGCACTATGCAAATAAAAACTTTAAAAAGTTTTTATTAGAACGATTTTATCAAAAAATTTTATTTGAACGTATTTTTGTTAATATTTTTTTCTAATAAAATGCTTATGTTTGGAGAAATAATATTTGCTAATAAGGATTGAAATCCGGTTACTTATTTTATATTTTTATAATTTGTAGGAACCAAGTTGGACGTTTCAATTTACAACGCACTGCTACAAATTTACATTGAAAACGACAAACATTTGGACCCTATGGAGATGTTAAATGAAATGAGAAAAAACAACATTAAGCCAAATCGCGTGACATTTGATAAGATAATTCACTTCTGTTGTCTAAAGGGTGACATGAAAAAGGCAATTGAGGTGTTGAATCTCATGAATGAACAGAAGATTCCTATCAATTCAAATATCTTTAGTTCACTAATAATGGGTCATGCAGAAGCTGGGTAAGATTTTGTTATCTATAAATCAAGCACTTAGATTTTATTTTTCCAAAATATTTTATAAATAATAATTGATAATAATTGACAGTGATATCGAAAGTTCTATCAAAATGTTGGATGTCATGAAAGAAGGTGGACTGCAGCATGATTCTGAAACTTACTGTGCACTGATGCAAGTTTATGCCAAAACAGGAAACATGGAAAAAATTCAAGAGATTTTGACTGAGTGCAAGAACAAAGATATCCACTTGACTGACGTTCACTTTGCAAATGTGATTGGAACTTTAATTCGCAATAATCATCCAGAACACGTAGAAGAAGTAAGCAACGAGTTTTATTAATTTAATTCTAATTAATTTTAGCTTTATATTTAAGAAAGTATGAATTTCAAGCTAATTGTAAAATTTTTTTTTTTAGATTATAAGATATGTGCACGCAACTAAAAGATTTATGATGGAAATGACTGTGCTGATGTTCCAGTTAATTGAGAAAAAGGATTTTAAACTTGCTTTCAAAATGCTTGAGTTTATTCCATTACAAAATATAAAACAACAATCACGTTTACAAATTGTTTCCTCTCTGATCAATGCGTTTATTCAAGCTAACAGTGTAATTATATATTTTTTATTGATATTTTTAATAAAATATTTATATTACAGATTAATGATGATGCAATTTTAATTTTTTAGGATCAAGTAATCAATTTATGTAAAACACTGGTTGAACAGCACAATTTTAAACACATTTACAAAATGGTCTGGCGTCATTCCGTTTTTCAAAGAAATCCAAAAATGGCTTTGAAAATCCTGATAGCCATGAAAGATTCAGGGCAAAAAATTCATGAAAATATGTTTTGGCCAATTTTGTGTCTTCAGAAAGATAACATCCAAGGTAATTTGAATTGTCTATAAAATTGTATACAATTATTTATATTTAATATGATAATACAATTTTACGTAAAAAAAAATCTTTGTATCAAATTACAGGTGCAAGTTACACTATACACAAAATGATTTCCGAATTCAATATACAACCAGATCCAAAAACTCTTGCTACTTACTATATTCCATTTTTAAATGGAAATTTGAAAGAAGTATTAAATCAGATGATGAAATTAAATGTCAATTTTAACACTGCTGTAAATGCTTTGATTCTTTCCAAGCTGGAAGCACTCAAATTTAAAACTCCCTTATACATTGGTAAGCATCTTAAATGACCAGAAAATTAAAAATAAATTAACACTAGCATTATCAAAGGTAAAATGTAGTGATTTTGAAATTAAAAACTTCATAAAAGTTTTCGACGGATTTAACTAAATTTTCGAAAGGAAAAATTTATTTGTTTAAAAATAATAATACTGTTCACCTAGTATTTATAGTATAGTAACCAATGGTACAAATTTGAGTTTTTTTCAAATAAATTGCTTTAAAATCGCTTAACAGTACCTTTTTTTATTACATAATCTTAACATCTTACCAGAATCTAAAATAAATCAGTCATCAATAATTGAATGTTATTTTTGCAATATATTCAAGATCGTACAATTTTGTATCATAGTTCTAGGGGTACAGATTGTCTGATAGATCTAATGTAAATGTATTCTTCGTTCTAATCTACAGTATAATTTTATTATTTCGATTTACTTATTCATAGCATTTATACGATTAAATTTTTTTATTTCAGTGAAAAGCAATCCGTCAGTGCCACTGCACCCTGTCTTGATAAAGTACATGGCAGTGGGTCTCAGTATCCACGACGATGTTTCTACTTTCGTGGATTTCGCGCGTTATGTCAAAGAAAATCACGACGACAAATACACTGTGTCGAATGGCCTCGATCTTTACGAAGAAGAGCCCGAAAATATTGAATTAAATGATTTTATTGCCATTTCAGCAGTAAATGCGTTGGGACGATCCAAGACAGATCGAGCTAGCATGGTGTGTTTCTATTTACAAATATTGTTTATTTTATTTTGAATAACGAAAAACCAAATGTTAATAATTTCAGGTATTTCAAAGAATGAAGGAAGAGGGTTTGGGTATTACGAAAGAAACTGCTGACAAAATCAAAGCTTTTTATGGCAACAATGTGACGCACGAGTTGGCCAAAAGTTTAGAAGAATTGTCTGCTGGAAATTTAGAAATGAGAAGTGTTGAATATCCTTACTATAAGGAGGTATGTATTGTAAAATTGTATTTAATTTTATTGTCATTTAAAAAATACATTTTAATTTTCGATTTTTTTTTTAATAGAAAAACAAATTGATGGAGATGTTTAGCATACAATGCCAAAATGAAGAAGAAGAAAATGCTATAGCAACAATTAAAGTGAGTGTAATTTGAATTTTATCATATTTAACATAAAAATTGAAAAAAATGATTGTATTAATTTATATTAATAACTTAGGCTGTTCAAGAAAATGGCGATACCGTCACTCCTGGCATGTATGTAAAAGTGATAAATTTATGCATGAAAAAAGACAAATTTAATCTTGCGAAAGAACTTATGACAGAAGCAAAGAAAAATATTCCTAACATCAAGTTTACTGGAATGACATTTGTTCTTCAGTACGGTTTGCATCTGCTAAACAATGGTGAAATGGAAGGTAAATTAAATAAAATAATTTTACTTATTAAGATTTTTTTAAAACAAATATTAAATTGTGATTTTAATTCTGCAGAAGCAATCCAGTTTATAGAGCAAAACTATGAGCCTCCATCAAATGAAAAGCTGATAAGAAACAGACAGCTGGAGACGACGATTTGTTCAAAAATAGTAGAATTAAACAATCCAGACTTCGAGAGCAAAATTCTGAGAATATTTTCTGGTAACAATGAAATTCCAAAGACAGAAACACTGCGACCTTTAGTTAAACATTATGTGGATAAGTAAGCACAGCAGAATTTTATGACTAATTTTGTATGAATCTTAAATATTTTAAACCGATTGTTATTTTTCTTCCTTTTAGGGGTGAATTTGATAAAGCTTTAGACAAATTTGAGTATGTGAGTTTGAAGTACCATGGAACCCCACTGAAATTTGAATTAATGAAACATTTTATTGAAAAAGAAGACGCAGCTAATTTACAACGTTTAACAAATATTTGTGCATCAGTGCGAGGAGAAATGCAAGCCTTGTTTGATTTGGCCATAGCCTTTTTGGAAAGTGGCAAAATTAATCAAGCCAGAAAATTATTCCTGGTAAGATTATTAAAATTATGTTTAAAATTATTAGCTAAGCTTTTTGAAATAACTGTTAAAATTAAAATTATTTTCTTTAATAAATATACTTTGTTTCTCAAATTTGTTACTTTTATTTGCAGACTCCAGGTTTAAAACTTGAAGCCAGGTTCTTTTATAGTGCATCACATTATTACCAACAAAAAGATGACTTTGAAAGTGTAAAACGGCTTGTTAACGTTACAAAAGATTTGTATACTATCAACCGACAAGAATTATTCGAAGTAATTTTGGAGCCATGTAGTAAGTTTTTAGTTTGACATTTTTTGTTTGTTTGTTTGTTGTTTTTTTTGACTTATCGTAAAATATAATTAATTTTATTTTATTTTTACAGTGACAATGAACGATTGGGAAAACGGACTTTCTTTATGGATGCAAATGCAAGAAGAAAACTTGATTCCAAGCAAAATGTTCCTTGACAATTTGGCAAGGTTGTTGTTAAAAAATAATCAAAATATACCATTTGTAACTGACATAACTAAGGACGATGTCGTCTCTGCATCTTTATAGACTACAAATTGTAATGTAAATGTATATTAATTTACGTGAATCAGTGTAAATTTAATAAAATTATTATTTAATTAATATTTCTAACAAAGAACGCATTTTACTGCAAAAGATAAAAATGTTTATCTTTTGGAAATTGACTGTTAAGTTTAAAAGTATTGTAAAGTATCATGATCAGTTTTATAATAAAGAGCGTGTACAAAATTATTCATTTTATAATTTTTATTTTATATTAAATTTTACATTTGAAGAATAGTATCTCGGACATTTTTTTATAATGAATATTATCCACAAAAGTATATTATTAGAAGATTTATTACACATTTTATTTATTATTTATCTTTTTTTTTTTTTTTTCACAT
>JABFPM010004901.1:0-11963 GCA_022817325.1 Idris sp. 1 HC-2018 | reverse complement strand
ACTAGTAAATTAAATTATTTTATAGCTGATAATCGTTGAATAATATTTTTTTATGATTCATTGTAGCAATTTTAATTTATTTGTTGAAAATATAATAATGGAATAAGGATCAACATTTACAACTCAATATTTTGAAAAAAAAATTTTTCGTAACTTTTTCAGAAAAGTTTGAAAACATTGTAATAATGATAAAGTTTCACATATTTTAAAACTTTGAAAGCATTGTTTTTGGAGCAATGAATGAGTTCACATTGAATATACAATTTTCTAATTTACGTGTCTAATTTACAATGGCTCCAAGGGGAAATGAAATATCTTATCGAAAACGCTTTGCTATGATATAATAAATTTCAAAATATTGGGTTGTAAATGTTGATTCTTATTCCATTATTATATTTTCAAAAAAATGAATTAAAATTGCTACAATGAATCATACAAAAATATTATTCCCCCTTGGTGCCCGTACATTGCATTAAACTTCACAAAAAAAATTTAAAATTTCCTATGACTGCTTAGAGCGTAATTATACATAGTCGTAAAATATGTCAATTAAAAACGATAAAAGCATGTTAAATTAGAGATTTCAACCTTTTAAATTAGCATGATTAAGAATGGGAGAGTTAAATATCAACCAAAGAAGTAAACTAGAAAGTGAAACATTCATAAAATCATATTAGTTATGATTATAAAAAAGATTTTGACGATACCTAAGTTGAAAGTTCGCAGGACATGCTCACAGAGCTCAAAAAGAAGGAAGTAACATCTTGTAAAGGCCAAAATGTTCAATTTAATAACTTTGCTGGTAAAATGTATTTTGGATGTAAAGCAAAGTGCTTTATAAGTTATATCGATACTTGAAAATTGACCTTGTAGTGATCGTTCGATGTCAAATATTAAGCGCGGAAGTTATACAATATATTTATAAACTTTTCGTTTGGGGAAATCTATCCCCATGTTTATTTTCAAAATGTGGACACAAAAAAAGTGATGAATGATCGGATTTTATATGGCATCAAATTGCTTAACTTTGTTATCATGCACAAACATTGTCTCGTCAAGTGATATACATGAAAAGTTTGATGTGTCCGCGGCATTTAGCACAGAATTAACTGGGGAATATTGCGTCCCAGTACAAAAAGAGGAGGGTACGGATGTAAGTTGCAAATCCGTTCGCCACTTGCAGGTATTAAAAAAGTTTCACAAAGGTCTTGAACTCAGAGTAGTTTTTGAGTACATGTAACGATTTTCACCTGCATTGTAAAGTTTTAAGCCATAAATCGTTCGGCTTCATTCTTCAGCACGTTTATCGCGTAGTGCCTGTACAAAACTCGGTAACGATAGTTCAAGTAGGTTATTTACAGCACGTGGCGTGCAATAAAAGAATGCAGATGCCAATGAAAGGGTTTATCGTGGCATTCAAAAATCCATTTTTTTTGCATCTAAAGTCCTGCAAAGATTTGAAATATTTTAAAGCTATTATTCATGTCTCTATGACAATTATGCTGAACAGCATTTGTTTTATGAATGGCTCATTGCTAGTTAACAAATAATTCGATCGCTTGCAAAGACGAATTATTGTGTATTCACTTTACGCGCGGTTTCACGTTCATTTGATGAGTGAGCAGATATATTATGACATAAGTCATGTGTTATATGAAGTATGGATTTTATTATTCATGATATAAAGGATCATTTTAATCTATCGGAGAGAATATTTCGAAAACAACGCGTCAGATAAAAAAAATAGGTAATAAAAGTTGTTCGTCTCGATGGAAGCCATCCAATGATATCAATTCCGACCTCTTACCCCCATCCCCGGAGGTGGGGGTAACTTTGTAATTTTAAATAGAAACCACTATTTTTTATTGCAAATTCGGATTCCCTACAAAAAGTTACATCGACTTTATCTACGATAAACGTAATATTGAGTACAGATGGCGCTATAATCGGCAAAAATGGAAATGGCCAAATAACGTTAAGGGGGGGATCCACTTTAAAAATCAAGTACTAAAAAAATAGACCGATTTGAATAAAATTTTGGAAATGATTACATCTTAAGAGAACATTTATGGTTAACTATAGAGGGGGGCAAAATAATAAAAAATAATCTTATGAAATAAAAATAATTTATTGAAAACGTCTATTTGAATTGTTTTAAATAAAATTGTTCAGTATTCATTGGTTAATTGTACTTTTAAAAACATTATTTAGGTCTTAAAATATTTTCACGTATAAGAAAAAGAAAAAATCGTAAAATTACATCGAAAATTGATTTTTTTCATATTTTGCATTATATTTCAATTAAAATTATTATAAATTATGATGTTTTATCTTAAATTAATAATATTACAGTGTTTTTATTACAAAATTACCGTTCATTTGTAAATTATCATTTTTGCATCTATATTCAAATTGTATCTTCTCCTACAGTTTATGAAATAAAATTATTTAGTTTTCGGTTTTTAAGTAAAAAGTGATGCTCTACAAAGTTATGAACTATTTTTTCCAAAAAAAAGCAACTGCACTCTATTTTCGAACACCTAACCTTCAAAAATAAATGTTTTTTGCCCTCTTCTATAGTTAACTATAAATGTCCTCTTAAGATGTAATCATTTCCAAAATTTCATTCAAATCGGTTTATTCTTTTAGTACTTGATTTTTAGAGTGGATCCCCTCCTTAATCGCTTCTTATACACTCTTATAATTTTGCTGCTTGAACTAAGAGGGATATCCTCTTGAATCGGATTGCATCGATTGAAGCATTCAATAATCTTCTCTCAATGCAAATTATGCTTTGAGAGAAGAAAACAACATTGCGCATGCGCGTCGTGATCTGAGTTGACACAGGTAGGTTACGCCGGCTAAACCCAAGTTGACGGCATGTTTGCTTGTAAATTGTCACATTTTGAAACTTCAAAATAGTTTTTTTTAAAGCAAGTGACAGTGCAATTTACAATGGATACTAAATTTGACGAGCTGAGAGATAACCTGATTACTTGGGAAATTGATGACAGTGTCATTAAACTTTTAGTGGTGCCCACTTTACTAACCCCAGAGAGGTTTGGATGAATGTTAAACAATAGAAATACTCTAATTCTACTTTAATAATACTATAAGATATTTACAATGTGATAGCTTGAGTAAGACTCAGGAAGTGATTTGACTAGACCGAAACTATGGCTTATATACACGGGAAATTTCTGGCACGTTTGACACGTGCCGTTCGCACGACTGAGACGTGCCGCATAAAAAATTTGTATTAAGCAGGAGTCACCAGTGCTACGGCACTGATCAGACATATTGTGCGCACGACTGAGTCACAAGTGTTGTACACACGTGATTTCAGTGCTACACGTGGCGACTGAAAGCGAGTTTGCGAGTGATATTAATAAATTATCAGTAATCAGTTTAATCACATTTTGCAGGTAAGTTATTGACAATAATTAGATAATTATAAAATTATAATATAGTTATTCAACCTTGTTGTTTACTAAAAAGTTAACCTCACTTTTCTACATATTTAATAGAAAGTATATGTAAAAATAATTATTAATTATCAAGTTGTAATTTATTGTTTTTTAAAGAAATATTAGTTTTTCAAAAATTAAATTACAATTTTATAAAATGAAAAAAATAATATTTTATTTAATAACAAAGCAAAAATAATTGTTGCATACATTTTAACCCCTTAAAAGAAATCTTAATTGAAATGTATATTTTGTCTTAATTTGTTTTTAAATAAATTGCTTTACAAAAATATAATTTCAAACTCAGTATATATTTGAAGTGTTCTCTGAAAAAACCAAAGTTTATGCAAACAGCATATGACTCAGGTAATTTTTTTTCAAAGAACGATTCATTTATATATATAACAATTATATATTTGTTTTACAAATTAATTATTTACATTTTCACTTTTAAATAGGTCATTATGACTTCTTCAGAAAACGCTTCTAAAGATTCTTCAACTCGCAACATGAACACAAATTCTTTATCATTTAATATTGTTTGCTCCAACTTGTGATGGCAGAATTGACACGTGACAAGAGCTGAAAGTATTTAATATCATGTCTGTCCTTTTTCCAGGTGGCGCTGCGGACAGCGGGACAGGCCCCGGACTCGATAGGCCATCAATAATGAATAAAATGTTTGATGTGGGAAAACCTTGTTTGTCATTTCCCCAACCTCCCCTATGATCCTCATGTTCGCCATAAGATCGGTTCTTTGGTTGTTTCGCGTAAACAACCTGGCGCCCTAATAAAAATGGGTAGCCATAAATAATATGGTTAGGCAAAGAATACGGGGCCTGGTGAGGCCCCGGTTACAAATGCCATATTACAAACTGTAATCAAGAATTAAATATTAATTCAGTAAATTACAAACCTCGTCGTCATGATTTAAAAACTTTTTTAACAAATCATCCATTAGGAAAAATAGTGTTATTTTCTTTTTGAAATCAATCACAAATTTTCTGATAAAATGATGAATATCATATCACATATATTGATTGACCGCGAACTGGATATTATCATAACAGAAAAAAATATTTCTCCTCAGAAGCCTCTTGAATGTTTATCGTAAGCCTTATACTCATTTTATTTCTTTTAATTTTTGTTTTCCTTCGATTTAATTTCTTTCCCAAATTTAATTCTTAAAATATAACATAAAATGTTAAACATTATTATTTATTTGTTTTTTGTTGGATTCCTACTCCCGTATTAAACGACCTCGCCGTCGAAATTTCTCATCTTTTTAATGTACGTAAAGAAGTTTTCTTTTGTCCAGGAAAAAATGATGGAAATAAACGAATAGGAGCAACAGGAAAGTTCGCCTCTCGTATTAATCATATGAGAGAGCTATTAGAAGAATTAGGATTGTTACTAAAGTACAATAAAAGCAACAACTCTGAATCTGAAAGATTCCAAGGTGGAATATAGTTTTTTTTATTTTTATTAAATATTACTTGTTTTTTTTTCTCACTATAATGATTCTATATCTTTTTTAGAAGTAAAAACTGTGGAAAATGGACATATTACGAAAACTTGTAGAGTCTTGGTCAGACATTCAATCTGCTTGGGATGAGTCTTTTCTTCTAAGACAGCAATTATCAAGAGAGAAGAAAAATTGTTTGTGGCAGTTCGACGAATTTCCTTGTTTGAAATTGATCCAAGAATCTGAACTCGTATGTATTATTTACAAAATAGTTAAATTTTATTTTCGTATAAAAAATTAATAAAAAAATAAACATTTTAATAATGAAATTATGTATTTGTTCAACAGATTCAGCGTGACTTTTCTTTACGATTTTCGAACAATAATACCAACATTAAAGACAATTGGCCGGTGCTTCGATGTTCTTTGGAAAAATTTGTTTTATCAAAAAATATTATACATGAAGATAATGAGGTTTTGCAAAACAATTTACCGGAATTGAGAGATGGTTCGTTTATTTTAAAAGATTTTTTAATTGCGATAACAATTTAAGTAATTTAAATGTTAATTAATTTGTTTAATTTGTTATAAATGCAAAAGATGCTTCAATTTTGTTATTGTTAATGCTTGCATTAAAAGCACCTGATAAAAAGAGACAGACGTCCAGCAAAAAATCAACAAAAAAAAAGAAGTCAGAATCAGAGGAAAATAAAATTATTCGAGAAAATGATTTAAAAACTTATATTTGGATTTTAAAAGTGAGTTATTTTTTAAAAAATGTATAAGCAAACAATTATACTAAAAATTAATGTATTTTTTTAAATTTAATATTATTAATAATTTAAATTTTTTATTATAGGAAACTGACGATGTTCCGGAACTAATTAATAAGCGATATTGTGACTCAGTTGCTAACAAAGAAGCTGAATTTCCATATATCGTAATTTTTGGACCAGCAGCATCTCCTCAAACATTTTATAGTGTCATAGGAACAACATTCTACAAGATGAATTCAATTATTGAAGCGCTTCAGCTTACTTGTCAGATATATTCTGTTTTCAATTTAAGTTATCCAAAACTCTCAGCTCACGTTTGGATATTTTTACAAAAATGTTGTTTCCGAATGAGTCTGAGCGGCACAAGACTTTCTGTAGCTGTTAACAAAGGTTTATCCTTTGTTGAACAAGATCTCTGTATCAAATTTGATTAGATTTTTTTCATGCTTTATTTATATTATTGCCCATTGTGAATGCGTGCTTTTATTAAAAGAATCATCTTTTTAATAAAATTATCATTTTATAATCATGGATCCGACAAAATTTTCTAACAAAATTACATTGGCCGCCGCAGATGTTACAAGCGCATTACATGATTATATAGACATCCCACATAAACGAGTCTTTGATATCCAAAATTTGTTTGAAAATTTTTTACTGGATACGAATATATCAATGTTTTTTAATCAAATCTTGGATCGGCTGACATTTTTAGGAGAAACAGCCGATAACATATCCGGTTACAAAACAATGTTCATAAACTTACAAAATCCATTTAAAAATTTTCAAACTATGACGCAAAGTCTTAACTATTTCAAATCTATTAGTACCTACATTCCACCTCAAGAAATTATTATTAACGTTGAACCTACGAATAAAAATGCTCACACAGACTCTATCCCACAGAAAGTTTTGTATCAGTTTATTCCGTTAAATAAAGTCCTCAAAAAATTCTTTGAAATGCCCGGCGTATTTTCCAGTTCTTTGAATTATATGCGTGAATTAGAAAATGACGAGTTAATTTCAAACATCATTCAAGCTGACAATTGGAAATCCAAAAAAATTTTACTTGGCAATAAATTGGTCTTCCCAATGTTATTATATAATGATGATTTCGAGACGAATAACGCTCTTGGATCTCATCGAGGTCTTGGTAAATGCGGAGGAGTTTATATAACTATTCCAGGAATGCCACCTAACATGTTTTCTAAGATTAAAAATATTTTACCAGTTGTACTCTTCAAAACAAATGATCAGTATTTCGTACCTGCAAGATCATTATTTTCGGAAGTTGTCAAAGAATTATTATTTTTAAAAAATGAAGGGATCGTAATAGAAACTGAAACTGGTCCAATTCAGGTGTACTTCTCGCTTGCCGGTGTTATCGGAGATAATTTAGCAATACACACGATTCTAGGATTTATGAAAGGTTTCAATGCTAACTTTCCATGTAGATTTTGCCTTACACAAATAAAAGACATTAATTCTATTTTTTCTGCGTCTTCTTGTACTATGAGACTAAAAGAAAATTATTTACAAAATTTGATTGATCATGATCCTAGTTCTACTGGTGTTTCTGGATTATCTGTGTTACATGAATTGAAAAATACTTGCACTTTAGACTTGTTGACCGTGGATATTATGCACGACTTAGCAGAAGAGGTATGGGAATACGATTTTGGACTTATTTTATTCCATTTCATTATAGAAGAAAAGTTATTTACCCTTAATGACTTCAATCAAAGGCTAAATAACTTTGATTATGGAATAAATGAGAAAAACAATAAACCACAAGAGATTTCGATTAATACTGTTAAAAATAAGTATGTAAAAATGTCTGCCAGCGAGGCTTTCTGCGTTTTGAAAAATATTGGTCTAATAATCGGAGACTTTATTCCATCAGACAATCAGTATTGGAAAATTGTAATACTATTAAAAGAAATTCTGGATTTAGTGTGTGCGCCTATAATTCATAAAGGTTTATCGTTTTATTTGGCTGCTTTAATTGAAGAATATTTAACTCTTCGAAATTATTTATTTCCAGGAACTTTAAAACCAAAGCATCACTTCTTAATCCACTACCCACTACTGATGCTACTTATTGGACCACTGTGGAATATTTGCACCATGAGAAGCGAAAGCAAAAATGGCGAATTTAAAGCTATAGCTACTGCATCCCATTCGCGGAAAAATATTTGCAAAACAATGGCTGTAAAGTGCCAACTAAGATTTTCTCGGCGATTACTATTGAATTCTCCAGTTGAAAACCAAGCTTACGAAAAAGGTTCTTGCGATATTAAATTAATTTATGAACTTCCTCAAGTAAGCGATTTTATTGGCGTTTTCGGAAACTAACCGCAACAACAGAACGTGTTATATTAATGTCAATTCTCATGAACGCGTGTTCGAAAACTTTACAATAAAAAACTTTTTGGGAATAATTAACGAACATGCGTTTTTAAACAATTTTTGTTTACAAAAAAAGTTTAAGCTTAATATACATCAACGCGTGTCCGGAAAATTCTTAATAACAAGCATTTGTTTTAAGTAATCATTTTACCGAAGAACTGTTTTAAAACAATTGATTATTTAATCTTACTTGCTTTAATTTCAACCAGCATTTAATTAAATTTGAGTTAATAAATATTAAAAAGTTTCGTAAAAATGTTTTTAATAAAAAAAATTATAACAGACGACAATGGAAGAGAAATATGGTCTGACAATAAGTGTTTATGCGAAGTTGAAAACGAAAAAGGTAACTGTAACTGTAATGAAAAAATAAGCTTTTTTGGTTATGTACCATAATTAAAATTTTGTTAGTATACAATATATACTATATATATGTATATATATTTATAAAAATCAGATTTAGCATTTATATATATACTAAATCTGATTTTTTCTAACGATGTTAATAACAAGTAAATAAAAGTATATAATACACATTATCAGTTTTGAAAAAAATTGTAAATAAAATAATATAAATAAATAATATTGGGATGTAGAAAATATATAAAAAAGTTTAATGTATGAATATTATTAGGTGATGTTAAAATGATATTTGTTGACGAAGCTGAAGTCAAGGAGAAATGTAACAGGAAGAGAAAAGAGGAATCTAATGCTGACGAAGGTTTGTATTCATATTTGTTAAGGTAAATGTACCAGTCTGTGGGCAGGATATTTTTCTACATATTTACACTATGTTTATTATTTAATATTTTTACTGTATGCCAATATATATTTGTTACGACTTTTTTTGTAACTAACTATTAAATCATAATTTAAATTTTATAAGGAATAAAAATTGTAGGAAAATTATTTCTTGAATTTAAAAAATAATTGCGTATAAAATTTCAATTTGTTTAATAAAAAACTACTTTATTTTTATATATTACTTTTACTTCAATAAATATTGTTAATTGCAGATTTTAATATTGAAATTGAACATAATGAATCCAGTCAAGAAAGTAGTGTTAATCGAAATGCTGGTGCAGAGTCTTCAAAATCTCTGAGAAAGAAGATAGACTGGACTACGGATGAAGTAAAATATTTGCTTGACCAATATACTATTTATTTACCTCAAGTTGGCCCCGGAAAGTTAATTAGAAATAAACAAGCTATGTGGGACAAGATTGCTAAAGAAATACATTAAAAATTTGGGACTGAACTCACAGGAAATAATTGTTTCAATAAATACAGATATGAGTCCGAAGCAAGAAAAAAAATGCTCAGCCACAATCGTAAATCTGGTAATAACAGAGTGGATGTACTTTATCAACGCGAATTTGAAAAAATTGAAAGTTTTGATGATAGTTTGTTGCCTGAAAATTTAGTTGGCATTGGACGAGTCGAAAAACTTAAGTGTACATCACAAAACAATTCTCCATCTCCAGAAAAAAAGTCGCGAGATCATTTGATACGAGAATTACATAGTACTTCAGAGGCAAATAAAGAACGTCGCCATCGCGAAAGATGTGATTTGCTGAAACAGTTTCTTCAAAAAACTGAAAATACATCAAATGATGTTAACATAAATAAAAAAGATTCTTCAAATTGTTTGTCTTCATAATATGTTTTAAATATATATTCCAAATTTGTATATATTAATATTACAGATTTTTTCAAGAAATCTATTTATTTTCTTAACACGAAATATGCATGAATCTCTGTGATATTGATTAGTCGCAATGAAATAATTTGTATTAATTAGTTAAAAAAAATTTATTTTATTGGTATATTTAAACATTTAGTTTTAAGATATGTGATATTATACCGTTACTTAAACTGTTTTTCGTCTTATATACTTTAATAAATTAAAAAAAACACATTCGATCGTTCTGTTTTGCGTACGAATTCGTTAAGTACAAAAATTGTTCAATAATTTTCACAAATAAATATTTTATCCATATGACATCTGTTTATTTACTATTAATTTAAAAGACATAATAATAATTACAGAAGTGATGCTATCTCATCTCTTTTCATACTTCCTAGGTAACTCTCTCGTCTGTCTTGTTCAAGTTCATTTGGTTCAACGTACATTTCATCGTAATTTCTGTATTCCTCCTCCAAATTATCAGCATTCGTACATAGATTGTGTTGAACACAGCAAGAAATAATAATAAATATGGAAATTTTTAATGTAGTCATCATTTTTGTGTGAAGTAATTGCCGAAATCGTCCTTTGAGTAGGCCAAAAGCGTTTTCGATTTTAACGCGGCAACGAGAAAATTGTACATTATAACGAGCTTGTACATCAGTAAAATTACCTACATGCCTATATGGAGTTAATAAATTTACATTAAGCGGGTATGCACCATCCCCAATAATATGAAAATCTCGGCCCATATTTTCAATTTTTTTTTATATACGACATCTGATATACGCGTGCATCGTGAATCTTGCCGGAAACACCAGTGAAACAGTCTATAAATTTGCCCTGGCAGTCGCAAATTGCCTGTAATGTCAATGAAGGCTCATCATGCCTGTTCGCGAAAACAGAACTCAGTTTGTGTGCGGGTGTCCGGATTCTAATATATGTGCCATCAATTGCACCAACAATGCCGTCTATATTTGATATTTCGAGAAATTGATCAGCTTTTTCTTGACGTTCAGCAGCTGTATTTGGAAAACGGATGACTGAAGGTGCAAAGTCGTTTAAAAACATGATGACTCGATTCATCATTTCGTGCGCTGATGGTAAACTTACATTAAATAATTCACTAACATTCCGTATCGGAATTTTGTCACCTGCAAATCTGTAATATAACATTTATAATATTGATATATAATGTATAACACTTTATAATGCAACTTTCAACGTATGTAATACATTCAACATATACCTTAGAAAAAGTAATATATGTTCTTCAGCAGTTCTCCCATGCCTTCCTGGACCATTTTGATTTGCAATGAAAATACTGTTGTTAAAAGTTTCGATCAAATCATAGCAAGTTCCTCTGCTTAAATGAAAATTTTTTTTAAACTGAAAAGAAAATTATTGTACATAAACTTTAATTATATTTCAATTTATTATAAAATATAAAAAAAATTGTTATTAATTATGATTGTATAAAAAAGGTAGCTCCATTTATTTCCGAAGAACTAGAATTTAACAACTCTACGGTAAAAAAAGTGGTGACTTCAACAGTAGTCGTTTAAGAAAAAAAAATAAAAATAAAATATATATATATATATTTTTGTTAAAAAATTCAATTTACCAAATAATTATTTATTATACAAAATAAATATTGGAAAAAATAATGTAACCTGTAGACTTTAAGATTCTAATACTGATAAAGAAAATTGGCTACTATAGTAGAACATCATAAAAATATAAGCATACCGTTTCATCGTTATAACGATGAACAACCTCTGTAATATAGTTTTCGGAATTTCATCAAATTCACTTGTATCCAAAAAAAACATGTCATCGTCGTCATTACTCGAATCCAATAGATCACTTAAAATCATTTGTCTTCCTTGAAATCCATTTTGTTCTTTATTTATATTGAACAAAAATCTAAATATTTGTTCAGTAAACAAAATTATTACTTAAAACAACTGCTTGTTATTAAGAATTTTTCGGGCACCCGTTGATGTATATTAAGCTTAAACTTTTTTTGTAAACAAAAATTGTTTAAAAACGCATGTTCGTTAATTATTCCCAAAAAGTTTTTTATTGTAAAGTTTTCGAACACGCGTTCATGAGAATTGACATTAATATAACACGTTCTGTTGTTGCGGTTAGTTTCC
>JABFPM010004900.1:0-11970 GCA_022817325.1 Idris sp. 1 HC-2018 | reverse complement strand
AATACACATTTTTTGTCACATGACGAGTTATTCATAAAAGATATCAAAAGCATTTATATAGAAATGAAATTTTATACTGAAAAAAGTTTATTTTGAAAAAAGGCCCATTTTGTTAAGAAAAGTCCCGTGTTGAAAAAAAATTGACCGCGAGGAGGAAGGGTGCGCGAGACGTGGTTTACGTTCGTGGCTCTGCCGAGTGGGACGTGTGCTAGTCGCGTGTGGGGCTCGCGCCTATCTCCCTCTGCGTCGCCGGTTGCCGGCTCCCGTGCTGCTTGAAGGCCCCGTGTGGGACGCAAGGCCCCGCGCCGTTCTCACGGTAGCCTCCGACACGGGGTCCTGCACACCGAGCCGAGCGCGTTATACCACCTCGCTTAAAGTTCCTCGTTACGAGACGAACACCCGCTACACATGGATTACATATTAATAACGTCATCGCGTGGAACAATGCACACGACCGTGTCAACCGTCATTATCATCGCCAGCCTGTTTACAATTCAGCCAGTTTTCCCGACGCAACTGTTTGCTTTTCTTGTTTCAACTTTGTGCTTGTGAGATTGCTTTACTAATGCACAATTTTTGCTATAAAAAGAAAATACAAAAAAGTTGAGATGATTTTTAAGAATTTACTTTTTAGTAAACTTAAAAAGTTAGTTTTAAATTAATTTAAAAAGTTACGTTCAAAAAGAAATTTAAGTAAAAAAGAAAAGCGGTTTTAACTATAAAAATAAATGAACTCATTAACTGATATATTTATTTACGATTTCCGTTTGGATTAAGAACCAGTTTTTCAGATCTCTATCCACAAATTGTTTCTAAGTTTTGAGTTGACATGTAAATTTACTAAAAAAATTAGTTTATAAAATGTTGCTGGTTATCAAAAGTTGGTGATAATTATCTACAGGAAAACGTTTTATTTTGTTTTTTTTTATTATTATTTTGTTTTCGCTATAACTTTGACCTGTAATTTTAATTGAAATTAATAATTAAAATTACTGCGGTAGAGGATCGGAATAATGAGAGTAATTGTAAATTAGTTTTATAGTAACATTTTATTGTAGATACATTAAAGTTCGACGTCAATAATTGATACCGCTATATGTACAGTGTTTTTGATTGTGTTTACAACATTATTACACATCATTGATCAAATAGCATAAAACGCAATCAACAACACGTGTTATACAGTTACCTTGCTTCAGCGGAAACAGCGCCATGATTTATTAGAAAATAACACAGAGCAAAGCATTAAAAGTAGAGTAAACTTTTTATATTTTAATTTCAACACCTATTATTATTATATATTTTTTTTTTTTTGGAAGTTTATACATTTATTATGAAATTTACTTTCTATAATTTCAATTGCTTTTATTACAATTTTTTATACAATTCAACCATAACAGTAAAACTAATTATATTTATTCGTCAGTAAATAATAATGTAACAAAAAAAAATTCTCTTTATTCATATTTCTGAAATTAATAATAAAATTGCTCACTTTTTCATAAAATTGCACATCAAATTTGGGCCTTTCATAATAGTTTTTAAAATATCTTAATTTTGATAATACAAGAAAGGGAACTCAATTTTGCTCAGACCAAACAAAAGTATAATAATTCAAACACTGAAAATTACACATTTTAATAACCACTTCACATATCATATACACTTCTTATTTCATAAATTATGATCATAATTTTCGAAACAATAATTGAGAAAAATAAATTATTTATATGATTTTTGAAAACTTTCTTAACCCGGTGATGCTTAATATATATAAAAGTTTGGAATTGCGTGCAAACAAAATAATTAAAAAAATAAAAAAAAAGATAAAAAACAAAGAATTGCCGGAAAGAGGGAGGTACTTTGAAAAAAGAGGCTGCAAAAACGGCGAAAAGTCGTACAAATGAGCGAAATTGATGTGATCCTTGGTATAGAAATGAATGAGTGGTTCTTGTACACGCAAAGCTCCAATTTCCGGTCTGTTATAGATATGTAACAGGATAAAGGACAACGAGTTAAGCACGAACGCGAGTCATTCACAAATGCCAAAATTCTTTGTGACCAAAATTACATGAAATCAAAAGTTACGTTGCCGCACGCAGATGCGTAGAAATAATATCCAGCTTTACAAGACATTTTTGCGAAAACACTTCAAATAGTAAACTGCAGTGTATACGTGTTCTTCTCAAGTTACAATTATAAAGTTTTTCAACTTCAATAGCTGATAAAAATGTTTTTCAAATTAGCCAATGAAAATTACTTTCCATACGTGCAGGGTATTAATCTTTACTAACTACATCTGATTATCTTTTTTAAATTCCCCCGTTTAAATTAATCGTACAGTATTTCAATCACATCCTGATTTGTACCTGATCGAATAAACGTTTTCCGTTTCATTGAGAAAAAAAAACTTTGTTTAATGTGAATTGCTTTCTGCCAGCGTTATATCCGTTATTAACACTTTATCAGGACGTCATTGCATCCTGATACACCCTTGACTGAACAATCTATGTGATCAGACTTGGCAAGTTGTTCGGAACTTCATGATCAACTTTTAATTCAGAATCAATTGAGGCTCAAATTCTGTAAAGTTGCAATAGAAAAAATAAAGTAATTTTGACTGAATTTAATTTTGTCAAAACAGCCAACAAAAAATAATGAATTTTATTTATTTATAAACGTCGATTTTTTTCGGTACAGTTTACAAGGTAACGATATTTCGACAGTATTTTCTGCCATTTTCAAGTTTAAATAATTTATTTAAAGTTTTGCAATCACATCTTTACGGATATAAATCTTGTCAATAAATGAGCGTTATTTTGATTATCAGTACATTATGTAGGCTGGCGCAAATAAACAAATAAAAATGATAATGCAAATTATTTCCATAATCGGATTAATATTGTTAACATTTTCTTGTATATTTTTCAAGTTCATCATTTTTGTTACCTTGTGTGTGTAACATTTCTGAAGTTTTGCTTTTATTGGTAGGATTGTACATTTGACCAGTCAAAATCTTTTTAGTCAATTGACTGATTAAATTGGTCAAATCCTATTTAACTCTAAGGTTGCGTAAAAAAATATATTCCTGCTAAAATATTATAAAACCTGTATATTTGCTCATTATAATCTTTTATTTTTAAAAGGCATAAAAAATTTTACTTCCGTGTCGATTAATAATTAAATAACTGGCAATAAAATTGATTCAAGGTATTATAAGAATTACTATAAAATAAAATATGTTAGTTACTATTATACTGACCATAGTAAAGATTATTTTTTAACTGATTTTTTTTTTCAATAACTATAGTATATCAAATTAAAATTCAATCTAGAATAGAATTTTATTTTGATAGAAATGTGTAAAAGTTTGGACTTTTTCCAATTTAGCATAATAATTTAACTTCTTGTAATTTATCCTTTTGTTGTCTAGAAAAACACTGCAATCTAAACTTTAAACCTCCTTAATGATAATTTTTTTTTCGATTACTTGTTTTAGTATTTAAAAATAACATTCAATGTAAAAGAATATCTTTATTTTAAACATCTACAAATGTACATTTTTAATTTAATTACAACAGAATACTTTTCATTTTTTTAACTCATTAGACATTTTGATCAATTTGATCAAAATCTTTTCAATCAATTGATTAGATTTTGACTAAACGGTCAAAATCCTACTTTTTTGTACAATTTTCATGATCTAAAATTATAATTTTATCCCATTTGAAATCATGGATTTTTCTTTTGCAATAAAGTCTTAATTAATGATGTTATAGTACCTAGTTATAATACAATATAAATTATCAACAGTGGATTCACAATACTTATGCTGCTTATAATGATGCTAAACTATAAATGAAAAATCTTGAATAAGCTGCAATACAAATTTCTTCGATTACAATCCAATAAATTGAAGCAGCGCAATACTTGTTTAAATAATAATTTAACTTATTTATTCATTATCTTTCAGTTATTAAAATTCATGCGACACAAATTTATAAGAACATTCTAATAATTTGCATAATCCATTAATTGTCCATAATTTAATAAATTAAACTTATGTAAAAAAAGAGATTATAATTAAACCAACCCATAAAAAAGATTGACGATTTATTATGCCCCCTGAAAATTGTTTTTTATACTTGTCAAAAATATCTGTCTCGCGGATCAATAAACAATTTCATTAAATGAAATGTAAACACTGAAAATATTACTCCTAATGACACGGCGCAAGCGGACCATAATACATATAGGATATACACATATATATTTTTTACCGGCGGCCGATTTATTGCGTCTCTCCTTCGGCGACTGACTTCCGTTCGCCAGCATCATCTCAACGCAATCAACTTGCGCGCCTTTGGGGCCTATCACACACTTTTTCTTCATTCATTGAACATGATCGACTTATATTTGCCGCGCGTATCACGTTTGCCTATCGCGTGCAGTCAGTTGCAGCAAAAAGTGGTATGCCTTTATAAGTTATGAACAGCCTCGCTGCAGATACCGGATGCACGCGTTTCAAAAGTTAATGCACGATCCGCCATCAAGAAATTTCGCACCTGCTCCCGGAGTTTTGCACTTCAGGTTTAACTGCGTGAAAACCGGCCTAAATCGATATCTTTTGAATGCATCGTCGTACCCTATCTCTCAGAATAATTGACGTGTACGGATATAATTGTTTCATTATATATTTTCGGACTTTGATTTCAAATTGAAATATATATTAACGTTTGCTGGTTGTTGACCTGAATTGAAAGGTGAATTGAGTTGAACAAAAGCAAAAAGGATTACAAATTAAAAAGTGACAAATAATTAATTTTAAATTGAACTTCTTTTTGAGTAAACTTATTTACATATATTATAAAGTTGTAATCAATTTGATTAAAGTGATATCAATAATCAAGTTTTCTTGACTCTTGTAAGTTTATTTTATAATTAACTAGTTTAATCAGATTTTTATCATTAAGCACGTGACTGATAATTGTAAGTTCATTAAATATTTTTTCTGTACATTAAATTATACTTCTTTAAAAAATTAAATTAAAAAGTTTCTAAAGTTGTTGAATTTTAAGAAAGGGATTAATTAAATTATTTACCTTTTAATAAAACATAATTAAGCTTTTTATTACAAAGTAATTGAGCTTTTTATTATAATTATAGGTTATTAAATTTAGGCTAGAATTGCTGTGCAGATATTTAATAAAATCAGAGTAAAGTGACAACTGTTGCACTACAGTGAAATCAGTGAACAATTGTCTGGAACCGGGTGTTTGGGAGTATAATTTTTTTTCCCCTACGTCTATACATCTAACATCCTTGTTAATTAAAGGGTCGTTGAGCGGGCCCTCGAGCGTGTCGCAAGCAACGATCGTGTAATGGATATCAGTACTCGGCTTTCCGCTTACTTCCGTCGCGCGCCTAAATAAATAAAGCTTTGAGCGTGGAAGATAAAGTGGGGTCTATCGGAAGGGAACCAAATTCCGACAAATAAATGCTGACCAGCAAAAAAACAGGAGATCTGATTTGTACACTGATTGTATTAATTCTTGGCATTTCTATTTAACATTTATAACATTCTAATTAAAATTATTTAGCCAAATGAAATAAAACTACTTAAGCTGTAATACAAACAAGTTAAGTTAATCCAAAGAATTTTTTTTAGTTATGAACTGAATACAAGTTTTTTAGTTACAATTTTTGAGTTACAAAATTTATTTTATTTTTTGTTCTTTGTTAATTTTTTGAGTTAACATGATCAAGTCGCATAACGCGGATGAATGAATACATTGACGAAAGTCCGTGAAGTGCAAAAGTTTCGAGTAACACTAATAAACATTAATCTGGATTCGTGAGTATCCGTGTCGTGGTTGGATACGCGCTCTCGGATTTCAAGTGTGGTTTCAAGGTACACTCGACTGGTGCGAGTCAGTCACTAAGGCGAATTCGCGGGAGCGGAACATGGTCCGCTTCCTGCAACGCTTCAGCGCGGACGGCTGCATGGCCGTTCCGTTCCCACGATGCGCCCATCGATCGAGACTGTTTTATCAGCGCACTTCTCCCTGATTTCTATTCGACCAGCCAAACACGCCGACATCAACCGGATTTTTGTTTTTGTATGTTTTTTTTCATTCCGTCGCACGCATTCACTTGGTTTGCATTTTCTCGAATTATCTTGTTCTGCTGACTTGACATCGATTAAATAATAATTTGTTCAAATTTTCCTGCAGATTAGAATGACGAATGAATTTTTAAATGTTATAATTAAGTAGAACTTAATTCGAATGATAATTCATTTTTATTTCTTGATTTATACATAATTTTCATGTTTAATTTAGAGATTTTTTTCCTTTGAAAATAAATTTATTCAAAATATTTGGTTAACAGATTATTATGTGAGGTTGGAAAATTTAATTTTGTGTATTGATTTCAAAGGAACAAAAAAGCACATTTCATAGATTACTAATTTGTAAAGGAATTTGGACACGCGTTGAGCATTATATTGAACAAACAAGAGCACTAAATAGCTTTGGTTGGAAAAAAAAGGAAGGACACAAAAAAAGGCTATTGAAAGAGGAAACCGACGCATTTTCCCACGATTTCTTCGGAACAAATTTTCAAGGCACGAAAAGCGTGTCTGTCGCGTGGACAGCTGAAGCAGATCGGACAATAAAAATCTTTTACAATTGCGTTCTGGTCTCAAGCCGCAGTGACGGATTTTCCCGTGACGATCTCGGCACAATAGGCAGTGACCAAAGCACGTGACTGACACTATCCCTTTGACATTTCTATCTGATGTGTTTTCTTATAAAACCCTTCTTAAATTATGGTAATACTGAGGTCATTCAGGACAAATGTTATTTTGATCTATACACTGTCGAAATGTCAGAATGATCATATCAAAAGTTGAGTTGTTTTGAGTTTTACAAAACTTTTCCACAACTGTAAAATCAAAAAAATAGTTTTTCAAAAAATTGTCATGGTAAATTAATAATTAAAGATCTGTTTTAAACTTTCAAATACAAATACATTTTATGAAAAAAAGAAAACTTATTTCGAAAAGAAAAATGACTTTTATTTTTTCTAATTCTAATAAAAAATATTATTCCACAAAATATTTTAGATTAATATTTTTAATAAGCAGGTAATTAGAAAATTTTTGGATAATCATTGCAAACGAAAACATCAAAAGAAATGATATATTATAAGAATATGAAAAGTATAACAAAATTCCAGAGTCTCAAAAATACCACTGTCATAATTGCCATTTATACTTCTTTCATCTTCTTCTTCTTCTGGGCCCTTCACAATTTGACCATCCGCAGTTTGATGTTGCCATTTACATAACAAGCACGAAAAGCCTATTACGCGCCCTGTGTCTGAATAAGTACCTTTTTCCAGACAGAAGCCGGCGGTCTGTAGTACAGAAATGCTGAACTTTTTTTTTCTCCTCCTTCTTTCTCTCTATTGAGCTCGGATAATACTTAGCCGCCAAATCTGGCGGTTAAATGGAACGAAAGGGGGCGAAAAAGAAAAAGAGAACGAAAAACACGGAACCAATAGGAGCGTGGGAAGATACGAAAGAGGCCATAAGTCGCGAATCCTTGTAAAGCGTCGTTATACTTCCTGAAGGAGGCGCACCTGATATCTTCTGCTCGGCACCGTGAGAAACTCAAAGCTCGCTCGTTGTACATTTGTCCTCAACTTAAAAGCGTTATACTGCCACCGCATCATGTATATAACAGCCACGCGAGCAGCACACTTTTAGCATCACGTCCACGACATGGGATAAACGTCCCTCTTCTCTTTATTCCTTCGTCACTTTCTTTCCTTTTTTGATCGTCAGATTTTTTTTCTCTTTCATTTTTTGTTTTGCAGTCAAACTGTTTTGCTAAAAATGTTTATACAATAAAATAAATTAAATAAATTTAGTTTTCTAAATTGTTTAACATTTGAACTGTCAATGGAAAGAATTTGTCCCTTTTTGAAATTGAGATCTTTATACAAGTTTTAATTTTTAACTGATGTGTTCGAAATTTTTTGTCAATTATTCTCTTAAGGTGTTTTTAACTTTCTGTAATTTTTCGAGTGGAAAAAATTATTTATTTAAACATATTTAATAATGTTTATCTAAAACAAATTTGTCTCCTTTAAATTTGCTTGTTAAATAAATTATTATAAAATCACTTTGAACAGTATCTCTTTTATTTTATGATCTTAACATGTTACCAGAGTACAAAAAAACAGTTGATTATCATTAATTACATTATTCTTCAACATTACAAATTGGTAGAAATTTATCTACTTCTTGAAATACTAAAATAACGAATTCGTTCTTTGATCTATTTAGAAAGCAGTAATTCAGTTTTTCCAATGTTCCTAAAATTGTATATTGTGCAGCTATATCATTAAAAATCATTTTAAAAAACTCATTCTCTCTTGTAGTTCTAAGAATAATGATTTTCTGGTAGTTCTAGTGTTAAATATTTGTTAATGAAAAAAATTAATATTTTAAGAATAACAAAATAAAATTTCCTTTAGCTGAGAACATATTTTTAGTTTTGTAAAAAATAAAGTAGGAATTCTTGTGTATATACAAAAGTGTCAAAATAGAAATATTTGAAATAGCATTTCACTGTGTCGTTAATTTATCCAAATTAAAATCAGCAAAAAGTTGGCAGAACACATGTAATATATACATATATGTGTGATATTTATACTTGCTTACGTTTTAGAAAATTAATAACCGTCTCGGAGCCCCACATTTTTAAGCCAAAAACTTTGACCCCTGGCTGATACATGTATTTACACAGACCCAAATTGTCACGCAAATGATTTGCCACCACTCTGTTTCTAATTATTTTAATTCCTGATGGTTTGACGGGACAAGCTGCAAAAAAAACGTGAAAAACGTTACCGCACTCGTTTTCTTCCGTTTTGTCTTTTTCGGTATATTCGCAGACGCGTTTTTGTCCGCCTGCAAGACACTCGTGGGCCCGCGATGTAGGAGAGCATTCCCATGGACGAACGTATTATCCATTTTAAATATACATTAAAAGCGAGGCCTAAAATGCACGACTTCCTCATACGTGGAATCTATCGCGAAAAAATTTGTTGAAGGATAATAAATCGTGAAATGAGGATGAGTAATTTGCGGTCAAAAAAGAGTCATTAGGAAATAATTCTCTGTCTATTAGAGAGACCTAGATTTTTTTTTAGTTTTTTTTTTTAGTTTTTTAAATAATTAGTGTTAGTGACAAGTTAAATTACGTGTATATATAGTGCAAAATTATGTATAATTTGTCAATTTTATGTTCGAAATTATTTTGTAATAAATTTATAAAAAGTATATTAACACAATTTTTTTGTTTTGTTTTTTATTTTCTATATAAAAATGTGCATCAATTTCCAGAAATTTCGGTGAAAAGGATATGTATAAAAAGGTAAAAAATCGGGGAATCGTGACCACCCGAGTGGATAAATTACAAAGAACACACACACCATTAAGTTTTGTTTTTCTTGCTTTTCATTGGAACCGAGAAGGGAATTGCGCAAAAAATATTCTTCAACGCGATACGCAATATTCGTATAACAAAGAATTTTTTTGCAAATCGAGAGACTTGCCACGCGCGACGTTAGCAAAAGATTTTTCTGCGCAAAAAGTGTATTTGAAGTTCAAGCGTGTGGCGGTTAAAAGGCAACTAAAAAGTAATTACGTACACATTTAAATTACTTTTTATTTTGTTTCTAATAATTTCAAAATAATAAAATAAAATTAGACAGTTAAATTTTGAATCGAATATTTTACCTTAGACTTTAATTTAATTTAATGTTTAAAATAGAAGTATGTATAAAAAAGAGACGTGAGAAATGAATCATATTACATCTTGTTTTGTAGAACAAAATTATTCTACGAATCATCATAAAATTTACCAAGAATATGTCATATCTTTCTTCAGCAATAATAACTGGTCATTGAAATGGTCCATTCGATGATTTGAATAATAAACCACCTACTCTTTATTATACACCGTAGGAATGGCAAAAGGAAATGCGGATCAATGCGGGATCATTTATTGTTTCGGTTAACCTTTCACCTCAACAAATCTCGGGTCGTAAAGGAACGTTTCCTTGAATCGTCGTTTGGAGTTGAAAAAGGGAAATTGAGGTTTGCATCTATTTGGGAGGGGAGCTTACGCTAGCCACCTGACGTGCGTCTTCGCGTGGGAACCGAAGTATTGTAAGGCTGTTTTCGGGACAGCCACACGTGCCCCTGCGAGAGCTCACATTCAGAGC
This sequence comes from Idris sp. 1 HC-2018, assembly GCA_022817325.1. Lineage (NCBI taxonomy): Eukaryota > Metazoa > Arthropoda > Insecta > Hymenoptera > Scelionidae > Idris > Idris sp. 1 HC-2018. The sequence goes on along the minus strand of JABFPM010004900.1, from coordinate 1,671 downwards.
ACCATTTTACTCGAAAAAAATCAGGGGGAAAAACGAAAGGACGTTACGAAAGTAATACATTGTATGCACACCTTGGGCCCTTTTAGTATACAAAGTGTTAATACAATTGCGGAACACGCGAAGATTCTTAAAGTTTCACTTGATCTTCGATCTCTCCCAATTTTTTTTGTAATGAAATTCAGAGAGAAAGATTTAACTCCTGTTTTTTTTCCTTTTTCAGAAGGTGCAACTTTGTATGTTGCATCGAGAGAAAGTGTGTTTCCGGAGAAAAAAATCTGATCGAAATTGAAAGCGCTAATTAAGTTTGATTTTTGGGTGTTTCACGTATGTCTGAAGTACTTTTGAAAAATCCTGAAAATCGATCTGATTTTGTTGCAGATAAAAGGCTTGAAGCAATTGATGATAGGAAATCTGATCGAATTTGATAAGTATCTAATCGTTTAAATTTTGATCAACATCTGACCCAGTATAATTAAATTGAAATCAGATTATAAAATGTATCTGATTTTGATCTAACTGTGATTTAGAGTCAAGATTTGGCAAAGATAAGAAACGATTTCTATTTTTTCTTCAAAATCCAATTTTAATAAATGCAATTTATTTTTATCGTAACTCGATATTTCCTTTTATTAAATCCAAAATTATTTTAACTTTAAAAAATATTGAAATCATAATTTTTATAACAAGGCAAAAAGTTACTTTTGTTTAATTACTCTTCTTTTAAAATTTTAAAGACTTAATTTGTTCATTCAAAATATTTATGAAAAAGAAAGAACAAATCAAAACTTGTGGATTTTTCAAAGCAAAATATCGATGGAAAAATTGATAAAAACATCTCACGCTTTCGCGTCTTGTATAATTTCTAATTAAAAAAAATATTAATTAGTGGATCATTTATGAGCACCTTCTGTCGGCGCGTTATATAGCGGTGTTTTATAATAACGATGGGAACAAAGTACATGACAATGTACAAGTTAAATGAAAAAAGGAAGAAAAGGAGGAAGAGATAAGAAAGAAAAGAAGAAAAGAGGATGAATTGAGCTGTGTGCGCTGCGTGGAAGTATGCGGAGGCGCGGATATTCAGGTCTCGTAGGCACATCTCCGCGTTGCGCGTACGTGCCCTGCCATGAGAAGAGCACCGTCAACATAACAATAAACATTATTTTAATATCTGAAACAATAGGTGTACGTGCGCACGTTCGCGCGGAGAACACAGAGCGTGCCTCGTAGCACGAGCTTAGCGTGTGTCTCGCGCGCGAGTTTATCAAACGAGTTTCGCACACAGTGCAGTTATTAGGTTGTCAAACCTTATTTGTCATTGTTGACGTTTACAAAATAAAAAAAGAAATTACAATAAAAAAGATACTTTAGCTCTTTCTATGATGAAAACTCATTGCAAACTTAGTTTTTGTATTAACTTGCGAAATTAGTTTTTTCACCAATAAAAAGTATTTCAATTGAATCAATAACTTAATAAGTTCAATGATTATTTTCGTATTATTTTTATTGATCAATTACTTTTAATCAAAATTAAAATAATCTAAAAATTAAAATAATTATATGCATAAAATTTATTCATTTTACACTTTTGTAAAAACATATATCGTTAAAAAAATTAACTAAAATTATATTCTTCAAGAATGTTTAATCTTTTTTTTTTTTTTTTTTGAT
>JABFPM010004899.1:0-11970 GCA_022817325.1 Idris sp. 1 HC-2018 | reverse complement strand
ATTGTTACAAAAATGGTCATAACTTTAAAAATCTCTGATATGCCATCGAGATTTTTTATGGAGGTTTTAGAGGGACTTTTTCCGAAAATTTTAGCGCCAAAAACGGCCATTTTGGTGAGGGAGTATTTTAGAAATCGAATTTTAAAGTTTTTCGCTACTTTTTGCTATTTTTTGACCTTTTGACCTTGAAATTAATAACAAGTTCATGAGTGTCATCAAATTTGTTTCTTGAGATCCCATTTTACAAGAAAACTTATTATACACATGAAAAATGCCGACCCCGACGAAAGATTTAGAGTTAGAAACAAAAAAACGGTCAAAAATCATTAAAATTCATAAAAACGATTTTATTTTTTAAAGGTCAATGTATAGTTAAAAAAAATCTAAAAAAATTTTTTTTGGTGTTTTTAAGGGTTGCTCTAAGTCGATAAAAAATTTGAACGAGATCGGGAAGGGGTCAAAAATTTTTGTCCGATTTGACATGGAATGGCCCATATATAACATTAATAAATACGCAAATTGTTTTTCAAGATTTGTTTCACCGAGGTTTATAAAACTGCATGCATCAAATATAAATCGATCTGAAATCGGTAGCCAGGGAAGTTTTGAAAATAGTGACATCTATTTGTTGGTCACAATAAATATATTTTATTTTTGTATGTTAAATCACTTTTAAAAATAATGTGATAGACAATTTTTTTCTGATTATAAGTTAAAATTTAAAATTTAAATAATAATTTGATTTTTATTCTTTTTGCTATTTTTGATTGGAGAGGAGAGGGGGATTCAAGTAAAATACACTTACAACTGAGGAGGATAAGCTTACGTACTGCAATGTACAAAGACGAGGAGAGAGGCGGTTTAAAATTTGTTACATTTTGTGCACGTATTTGTTGAAAGATCTCTGGATAAATTTTTTTTTTATCCTGGACACTCCAAGCTTTTTTCTTTAGGGGAGAGTGACCAACAGGTCATTTTTTCTGGCAATATTTATAAAAGTCATAAATTTTATTAATAATATATTTAAACAAAAACCTTATTTTCAAATTATCTTTAAACCTTTTTTAACGTAGAATATTTTGTGGCCGAACGTCTGTTAAAATATTTCATGATTAAACCACTACGCGTCTCACTGTAGGAACTTTGAATGATTTCACAAAAAATTGCAATAAATTATAGTTGTAATGTTAATCAATTTAAAAGTTGCAATTAAAATTAACATAGTGGCTTTACCTCGTAATAATAATTCAGTCGCAAAATAATATTATTAATTTATTAAAAACCATTCATAAGAATTTATATATCTAGTAACTTTTAATGCCAACAATTAAGTTTTGCGATAAATTCATTAAAATCTCATTTTTTTATTATTTTTTTTAATGCTTTTTAAGTTTGCAAATGTTTTTTAGAGGTGCATCTTTTTTGACATAATGGTTGATCTAAAATGTTTTTTATGTCGGGAGATGATTTCTGGAGGTCTCAATGGTTTATCCAAACATTTTATCGAAGGACACGCATTGACACTGAAACATGGAGTAGGGGAAGAAGGTTTTATCTGTGCACAAAATGGGTGCCTTCGTAGTTTTAAATATTTTTTTAATTTACGGAAGCACATAAAAGAGGCTCATTCAGTTGAAGAGGAAGGGAATGTATTTGATCCTGCAGAACTAGAAGACGCGGATGTAGTACATCCAGAACACGAATACAATGACGAAATTAATTTTGAAAAAAATCCGATCCAAGAAAATCGAATGTCGGAAGAAGACGATGAAATAGAAGGAGAAATTCAAAATGAATTACCAGATTTGAGACGACTACTAGTTCAGATGATTGGTGAGCTACAAACTAATGCTTCTATGACGGGGGCTATGATTGAGAGAATATTGGAACAGTCGGAAAACGTATACTTAACACATCGAAATACATTAAAACAGAAAATTATGAGACTATTAAATATTGGAGAGACAATAGACCAATCACTCATTGATGATTTGAACAAATTTGTTGACATCGGAAATCCATTTATTGGACTCAAAACGTATGACCAGCAAATAAAAGTAATGATGGATTATTTTGGTTACATCGAACCGATTGAAATACCTTTAGGGTATCGAACAGATGTCAGACTCGACCAACAATCCTGCACATTTTTACCTGAACAAATCATGGAATCATTCCAATATTTACCGATAATGAAGGTGTTAAAAATGGTGCTTTCAAGTTCAAGTGTTAGAGAAGCTATTGACAATGAAACACCATCACCTGACGGAATTCTAGGATCGTTCGTCGATGGACAATGCTTTCAAAATCATGTTTTTTTCCAAAAATATAAACATGCTATAAGATTAAAGTTATACGACGATGAATTAGAGATTGTTAATCCACTTGGATCGAAAACTGGTGTGCACAAGTTGGGTATATTTTACTTTCAAATATCTAATTTACCTGAACATATGAATTTACAACTGAAAAGTATCCATGTACTTTTAATGTTTTGTTACACAGATGCTTTAACATATTCATTCGATAAACTATTAGATCCCTTCTTAAGCGATTTACAAAAACTTGAAAGCGATGAAGGAGTAGAATTGATCTTTGGAGATGAAGTCTATGTTCTCAGAGCGACAATAGAAGGTTTCTGTGGCGATGGATTAGCAGTTCATCAAATTTATAATCTGTTAGGACCATCAGCAAATAAATTTTGTCGTATGTGTTTATTTAGTCGAGATGATTTACATTCTGCATCATTAGAAATAAGAGCAGAACGAACTAAAGAATTGTTTGACCAACACATTGCACAACTTGAGAATGCAAATTTTGCAAGAAGAATCATGACCGAAACAGGTGATAAAGGAGAAAGCTGTCTAAACAAATCTCGATATTTCCATATATCGAAAAATAAAATCTTCGACATTATGCATGATATATTGTGTGGAATTTGTCCGATGGTCATCAAGTTGGTTCTTTTTTACTACGTTATGGTAGGCAAAAATTTGACACTGTATATTTAAACGGGGTTATTAGTATGTTTAATTATGGATATATGGAGTACAAAAACAAGCCGTCTGCAAACTTCACGAACGAATTACTTAGAAATGAAGATCACAAACTACCGCAGAAGGCAATGCAAATATGGTGTCTTATGAGGTCTTTGCCATTTTTATTGGCAGAGAAAATAGATGATGAAGATGAGCACATGGAAGTCATCTTGTACTTGCTGCGAATCATGGAAATAGTATTTGCACCCAGAATACATATTTCATCTTTACCATATTTGGATTGCTTGATAAAAGATTTTCAAACAAGCTTCAAGCGACTATTCCCGGATGTAAATCCAATTAATAAGTTTCACCACCTTGCACACTACGCAGAATGCATCGTCTGGTCCGGACCCTTGTTACATTTTTTTGTATGCGTTTCGAGGGTAAACATATTGAAGTAAAATTGAGAGCTCAGAATATTCACAATTTTGAGAATCCACCGAAAACAGTAATACGGATTTGTCAATGTGTACAATGTTGCAAGTGGGGGGCTGAGAATGTTAAAATAAATAACTTCAAAGTTCAATCGGGAAAAACATGCAAGGTGTATGGACTGCTTAGTAAACAAATTCTCCTAGATATGAATTTCGCAGAAGATGATCTTGTTTATTGTGCTACATCGGTATTTAATAATGGAGTAGAATTTCAAAAAGGATTATTTGTAATTCTTAAAACTGTTCAGTCACATGAAAGTCTGCCATTATATGGACGAATCGATGAAATCGTATTAATACATAACCAATGTTTTTTCTTGACTTCAGTTTATGAAACACTGTTTTTCGACACGAGCGTTCATGCATATTGTATTCAAAATAAAAATGGAAATCTGCAGTTCGTAAATATCTCAGCTCTACCATTTTACAAGCCCTTCTCACACTGGGTCAAACCAAAATCTGATGGTGCAATGTACATAAGTCACCGTCATATCATACTATGACAATTTACAAGTGGTAAGCCAAAATCAAAAATTGTGCTCAAGATGCTTTCATTTTGGCTAGGTCATTTTCTGTAGTCCTAAATTTATTTCAAATATCCAGCATGACTTCATTCTTCATAATTCTGTAGATCAATTCTAAAAACTCTAAATTTGTATATAAAAGTCGAACTCATACTGATAAAAATTGTGCATTGTGATTAGAAGGAATATTTGCACTTACCATATTAAACTGAATGTGATAACAAGATTTTTTTAGAACTTAGTCAACTGGATCATTTTCTGTAGTCCTACATTAAAGGGTTACATACCTCCAGCGCAACGAAACAATGAGCATTTTCAACATATTTTTTTTTATGACATAATTAAATAAATAATAATAAAACATTTTTAGTCTTAAATGTTGTATATTTGAGTATATAAAAAAATTTGTATTAGTTTTAAACTATTTTTAACTCCATAATGGAACGACATTACAGAACCTTCGCCAAATATCCAGGTGCAAGGTCGCTCCGATTTCTCCCTGAAAAATAATGATATTTGGATTTTTGATAAAAATTCTTTTAAAGTAAGCTAATAGCTATAAACTGTCGAGCCATATTTTTGAAATCGTAAAAAATAACGAAATTATGATGGTTTTTGAAAAAACATTGATTTTTAGAGTAATATTTTGGAGTTTAATTGTTAATAACTTGTAAAAAAAACAAAAATCTAAAAAAATGGCTCGACAGTTTATAGAGGATACAATTTTGAAGGTGTACCCAAAATTTCAGAGCATTTTATTGAAAATTGTTTAAGTTATCACAGCGACATTCAAGAAAAACGATCTTACGAGAAAAACGCGTTTAAAGTTAGAATACAAGTTTCACTGCGTTCACGCTTATATAAACAAACGTACACTTATTCTGCAATTCCTGGTCTATAGAGTATACCTTCTTTAGTTTTCTGGGCCTCATTTAGAGCATTTTGTTGGCATCTACAAGCAATTCGGGCATCTTTCGTTGCTTTAATCGCAGCTGTTCTAGCGTGTTTCAAACGGCTAGCATTCTCATCGTTACAGAAATCGTAGGCGTTGACTCCAACTTTTATTCCAAGCTGTTGTAAAATTTTCAAATATGCTTGTGATCCATCGTTAAAGGTACTTACTGCAACATTAGATGCAATGTTAACTAGTTTTAGACTTCCTGGTGACACTTTAGGTGTGATTTTCCAAATTTTTGCGTTAAGACTCTCATTTGCATTCTGAGTATACCCTCCCAAACATCTTTTCAGTAGATCATCATTACTCAAAGCATCATAAACAGGTTTAATTGCTTTTTGAACAACTTCAGATAAAGCTTCTTTGTGCTTGTATGAACGAAGACATCTCTGAGCGTTAGCTCTTTGCCATGAACACCAACTGTCTTTTCCAAGTGGACACATCGTATGTTGTGGCTTTTTATCTGTGGATATTTTGTGATAATAGGTTGCATATATTGCCTTTTTCATTTTTTTTCACAGAATCAGAATTAGCACGAATAGCGTTTCCATAATAAAGAGTGAGTTCATCAATTAGTTTTACGGTTAATTTTCCTCTACCAGTAAGTTTCTCTTTATTTCCATCTTTAACATTTGTTTTTCTTAAGTTTCAGAGTCGTGTGCCAATTCGTTTTTGGACATGCCCTACGCATTCTTTTTTCTGAACTACGGTGTCCGCATAAGGATCTGATTTAACGATCGCTGAAAACGTTTTAGCATCTCCGTCCCTAACGTAGAATGCATATTGAACGTTGTGTATTTTTTCAGATCTTTTAAACATTTTCACCATGGCGTCGAATTCCATCTTTCCAGAACTGCCTTCATGATTTGCAGAACACTCAGGTTGATGATCAGCGAACCATTCTTCAAATTACATTGGACCCAGCAGTTTTTTTTGATTCTCACACTTTTTGCAGTATGCACTTTTTACTTCAAAGTCGACAACTTTTCCGGTATTTTTGGCAATCAACGTTGACACGCCAAATAACGAGCTAAAACCACGTTTCATCCATGTTCCGTCTCCCGAAACAGTAAGCCCGCTTTCATCTAAATAAGCCCAATTAAAAATTTTTTTATCATCAACATCTTGCTGTTCTTAAACATCGAATATATTTGTACTTACCTGAAAACTCAGCCATTTCTGCTAATTCTTCTTAAATAGCTCTCTGCATTGATTCATTTGCTACCGTGCTTGTTGTACTGTCAATTTTTGTCATGATTACGTCGAAAGATTTTTGAGCTACAGGTTTAGCAAGATCCATGAGACCACAAAATAGCTGCATTCCATTTAGACCTTTACCCAATAATCTCATAACGAACGATAGCCTTCTATTCACTTCATATGCAGAGTCGATCAAAGGCGAACAAAAAACTGACTTTAATGTTTTATCACATTTTTTGCAATAAATATCCAATCGAAATCCGAGCCCACGAATACTTTTTTGCAGAAACTTCACCTTATTATGACATACATGACACACAACATATTCTGAGATTGCCGAAAATTGCAAAATGCAGTATGAAAATGTCGGGTCGTAAGTAATGTCATCTGGATTAGATGCGATTTTTTTAGCCGATGCACTTGTATTACTTTCCTTTTCAATTGTTTTTTTCTTTGGTGGAGGCTTCTTTTTTCTCGGATGAATGTTTCTTTCACATCTTTTTCCTTTTAGATCTTTGGAGCGTCGTTTATACATTATGTTTTACTGAGAAACGTATGATTCGACGCACGAAATGATAATACAAACTTGCAAATATTATTTATTGTATGTAAATTTAAAGCGCCATCTACTGGAAAAAATTAACCATAAAACAATGGAAATAAATCTACCGGTAATTAATTACCGACATGTTTTGAAATCATAGCTTTTTATATCTATAAAATAGTGTGAGAGTCAAGCTTAATCGCAATGCTCAATTTTTCGACTGACGGTTCGCGCTCTCACATTATTGTTCATAACTTTCTCAAAATAACTAAGATCACTTTAATAATTCAATTCTGTATTCTTAATAGTATAAGGATCAATTTTCAAGAAAAAAAATCGATTTTTTGACATTTGTAGAGGTATGTAACCCCTTAATTTCAAATTTCCAGCATGGCTTCATATTTCACAAATCAATATTTGCACTTATATTATATTGAACTGAATGTATGAATTCTTCATTTTGTTTTTTTTTACATCAACGTATTGGTGGAGAGGATTTTCCTTCAACTTAGATAGCAGTCATTTTCTGTAACCCTTTATTCTGTAGAAATTTATTTCAAATTTTCAGCATGGCTTATAATTTTCATGAATTGGTCAATTAATTTGATTATTTCTATATTTGTATATTAAAACCGAACCTTTAGTACACAAAATTTAACATTTTTATTGGAATGAATATTGATACTTATCATAGTAAACTGGTAATATAAATATATAATTTTTTCTTTTTCTAGATGAATGTATCGATGGCGAGACTTTTCTTGAATTAACTCAGAATGATTTGCTAACAATGAAAATAAAAATGGGAAAAGTAAAGGAGTTGATGCGAATAATAACTCAAGTGAAAGAAAATCCTGAAAGCGTATGTTTTTTTTATAACTGATTTAATCAGATTTGAAATCATAATACAATTTTGTAAACTGAAATTTGTTTTGATAGGTAGTTTATTAAATTGTTAATTATAATAGTTGATTTTTCTTTTATACAGATATTTGAGAAACCTTTACCCAAAAAAGTTTCTACTGAAAGTTCTGTAAACCAAGTTTTGACGTTAAGTGACTGTTCCAACAGAACTGAAATCACAAAAAGAAAATTGGAAAACGATGTTCAAGATGTTCTGAGGGATTCGGCTTATGTAAAAACTGATGCGTTAAATTTACCCGGAACATCGAAAACGTCCAATGATAAATATATTCCACAAAAAAAATCAAACTTGGCGATAATCTTCCACTATTAGAAAACTGTGAAAATGTTAGTGCTTACAAATTCACGGTAATAATAAATGGATTTTCACACTATTTGTTTCATCACAATCAGAGCAGACTGATTCATTCTTTTTTTTTCCAGCGATACGGTACTGTTGAAAAACGTTGAAGCAGTACAAGCAAAAAAACCTGATCCAAGCCATGCAAGGTTCATTATTCACAGACTCGCACAGGAAAGCCATGTTGCGAGTTCTGTTGAAAAAATTAACAGTAGCCCAAAAAACTGCGTAAATATTAATATCTTTAATCATTTTTGTAATTTTTTCTTTATTATTTTGTTGTCACGAAAAATTATTGCTTTTCAATTCCAAAATTTCAGTTACCCGCCGGATGAAGCTAAAGAAGAGCTTGCTAAAGCCATTGTGACAGAATTCCCCAATCTAAAGAACAAATTTGCAAAGAAAGGGTATGTAAGTACTTGATAACTGCTATAATTTATATTGATCATAAAATTTTTCTATTACATTTAATTTTAGGAACATTACTACGACAAACACTGCAAGTCACGCAACTTTATCCATTATGGTCTTCAAGCTATTCGAAAAAATCTTCCACCGGACGAAAAAAAATACAAAAAAACTAAGAAATTGACAGAAAAATCAGAAGAAGAAGCTTCCGATGTTGAAACTTCTGCCGAAATCATATTATCTAATGAAAAACTGACTGAAAAAGTATATTTACTCTTCAAAATAACTTATCCATGTTTACAAATTTATCTTGATTTATCTTAATTAAACAAAATTATTTTGATTGCAGATATCTTGGATGAAGCACAAATTTCCATCTGAAACCAACAGAGACGCCATCTCGACCGTTTTGAAAGAAACATTTCCAACGCGAAGACAGTGGATTTTGTTAACTAGTCCTACAATGGCAAACATTATCTCAAAATACGATCGGCTTCTAGACTATAGAGGTGACATGGTAAATATATAAATCATCATTTCCATGACAAATTTTTAACATATTTTTTTTACAAATATTGGATTTTTTTAAATTTTTTTAGATCGATGAAGAATTTAATCGAATCCTACCAGACTGTGGGGAAAATTCATCGCAAAGTTTTCTTCTTATTTTGGTCTACGTATCAGAAAATATGCTGAAATTGCTAAGCCTGAATGCCTTGTGAAACGCAATTATAATGATAGTAAATAATTTTTAGTTTATTTATATATTTATAAGAAAATAGTTTATAATTTGGAATAGCGAATACTTATTATATTTATTAAATGCAAATTAAATTACATTTGTAAGTTTGTAATTAAGTAAATTTTTTTTTTCTATATGACTTAGTTAGTGCATGTGTCTTAGTTGACTTGTTGCCAGTGAGCAACTCCGTAATTAGTAAAGGTAAAGATAAAACTAAGAAGTCCAACAATTTCATTATTGATCCAGTTGACGTATTACTTTCCACAACAACTGTGCCGCATTATAAGTTAGAATTCTTATACAATTTATAAAAATTGTATAAAATGTATACAATTTTTCGATCAAATAATTTGTTTTTTATCTGTGTTTTAGGTTGGTACAGACTTGCGTGGTCTAGTTCAAGAGTCAATCAGCAAATCTTCCTCGACTATTCAACCTTATATCATTTGTGTGGCAAGCGAACAAATTCACTATTATGTTGTTGTAGATTCGACTATCATCCATCGCGAAATTCAAACTGATTTTGTTGCTGCGTTTGATCTTCTGTTTAAGATTTACTATGTTTCAAATTTAGTTTATCCTGAACCCTTAAAGAACTTTTTCAGTTTCATAGAAAAATATGTTTACGAAATCCCGAATGGTCGAGTTGTAGGCAGTTCCACTGATTCTTTGTATATCAACTTATCGAATATAAAAGTATAAAATTCCATGTTAGTATAGTTCATACGTCGTTGTAAGATCATTAAATCTACCAAGATCATCAATGTGTCACAAGAAATCTTAAAATTAATAATTAAATAACAAAATTTCTAAATTTTTTTTAAAAACATTGATATTAAAGCTTGTAATTATAAATTATTTGTAGCTGAAATGAGGACTTATTAATTTTTATTATAGTTAAAAAATAAACTGAATATTTTTTATTTTTCTGTAATTATTATTTTTAAAAAAACCATTTATTATTTTATCTATTACCAATTCATTAATAATTTTTTGAAAATATCTCAAAAAGTGAAAATTCACTTTTTGAAAAAGTGAATTTTCACTCATTCAAATAGTACTTTTTAAAAAAGTGAATTTTCACTTTTTCAGAAAGTAAATATTCACTTTTTGAGAGTGGAAGACTTTGGACTCTTTCAAAAAGTGATTATTCACTCATAAAAAGTGAAATTTCACTTTTCCAAATTTAGAGAGTGCCTTTGTCTATGTCTAACAACAAAAATCTTGTATTTCCTTAGAAATATCCCATATAATGAAACACTCTTTACTTTGAATGCTTCCTTTTGAATAAATAGTTGCACAAGTTTTACATTTTATCGGTTGTTTATTAGTAGCACTAACTTTGAAATCAATGATTGTCGCACACTCATCGCAAGTGAAGCTGCAGGTCACATCATTCAACGAAGACATTAATTTGTCAATTAAGTAACGAGTGTCGGGCAAAATAGGTTCAATGAAAATAGCATTTACTAACTCAAAAAGTCCTTTTACCGCTTAATGTGATAAATGATTGTAAAGTATATAACTTTAAAAGTGTCAAAATTATATCGCCTCTATTAACTGCAACAGGTATTTCGATTTTCTTTGAATTGTTTTCTTGAGACAAAATATTTGTCAAAAAGGAGTGAATATTATTTTTTGGTCGTCATTGCAGTCTCGAATTACTCGATGCATTGGAAGATGGCGGTACATTTTGCGGCATGCAAAGACATCAAGTACTCTGAAACATCACAAAAGTTGTAAAAGAATTGTTTATGTTAATTGAAAACAAGTTATGACAGAAGTGTGTTTAAGTACTCTAAAACATCTGAAGAGACGTTAGAAAATTGGGTTTGTAATTTAAAACCTCACAAGAGATAACAGGAATTAGTTTGAGTACTATAGAGATGATAGAAAATTGTTTTCGTCTTTTAAAACCCCACAAGAGGTCTTAGAAAATTGTTTAAGTAATCTGAAACATCGCATGAGATGCTAGAAAATTTTTTTTGTACCTTGAAACCTAACAAGAGGTCTTTAAAAAGTGTTTAAGTACTCTATAACATCACTAGAGATGATAGAAAACAATTTGTTTACCTTAAAACCTCACGTAAGGTCTTAGAAAAGTGTTTAAGAATTCTAAAACATCACAAAGGATGTCGAAAAATTGTTTTTGTACCTTAAAACCCGACAAGAAGTTTGAGAAAAGTGTAAAATTACATTAAATCATCAAATGAGATGTTAAAAAATATTTTGTGTACTTTAAAACCCGACAAGAAGTCTTAAAAAAATGATTAAGTACTCTAAAACCTCGAAAGAGATAATAGAAAATTGCTTTTGTATCTTAAAACTTCGCAATAGGTCGCAGAACAGTGTTTACGTACTCTAAAACATCACATGAGATGTTGACAAACTCTTTTTCTAGCTTAAAACTTTACAGGAGTTCGTACAGTAGTATTTATGTATTCTAAAACATCACATAAGATGATAAAAAATTGTTTTTGAACCTTGAAACCTCACTAGAAGTCTTAAAAAAGTATTTATATACTCTAAAATATCACAAGCGATGTTAGAAAATTGATTTTGTTCTTTAAAACCTCAGAAGAAGATTTTGAAAAAAGTTTAAATACACTCAAATGTCACAAGAGATAATATAAAACGGTTTTTGTTCCATAAAACCTCACAAAAAATTGCGTTTCGATTGTAAAACCCAGTACTGGGTGCGAAGCGTGTTGAGTGTGAGAGTGATGTCGCCGTGTAGGGATCTCTCATGGGCATCCCGAATGAGAAGTCGCATCACGGGTGCCGATCCAGAATGACGGGATGCATGGCTTCATATTCTCGCTCGGCACCATGCAAATGACCGCCGACGCGAAGCAAGC
>JABFPM010004898.1:1049-11972 GCA_022817325.1 Idris sp. 1 HC-2018 | reverse complement strand
TGAACTATTTTACATTACATGGGAAAATTTACTTACACTATGTTCCTGTGATATATTGCTGCTATACATATCAATCAGGTTTAGGAAACTATCTATATCTATCAAAAGCTTCAAGTCAATTTATGACCTAAACTAGGTCTATTAAGATTCCCTAACTTTTAAAAGGATTTGCCTGATTGAAATAAACTATAACTTGATGTACACTTTCTTGTAAATTATTATTAGATATAAATAAAGTTAATGGAAATATTTTAATAAATACAAATTGTAATCATTATTATAAGTATTATTTTAATCTTATTTGATAAATTGGCGGTTTTTAAACTGCTTGAAATTTCAGAAAAAGTTGACATTTCATTAATCAGTACCTTAATAAAGCTTTCATTTTAATAAATACTTTGACCTAATATCATTTTAAGTTTTGTCTAACGAAGTTGTCTTTTACTTTTTGAGCTTCTTTTCTATTGACATTATGGACAAAAGAATCATAAATCTTATTAAAATTGATGAAAATTAATTAATTTAATGCTGTTTGTGAAATCGAAGGCAGAAAAGTATATTGAAAATTGTAAAGGAAATTTATAAACTGATGTATATGCTGTGTACAAGGTCGGAAATTGTACAATTTCTGAAATTTTTAGGGAATTTTGTACAATGTCCGAAATGAACAACTATTTTGTACAATGTCTAAGATTCCGTACTTGGTTGACAATATTTCTGTACAAAATGCACTTTGTACTAAAAATATTGTACAAAGTGCAATTATTCAACAAATTTTAAATTTAGTTTTTAGTTAAATTTAATGATTAGATTTGAAAATAATATAAGTAAAAAAATAACTAAAATTTCTAAAAGTTAATTAGTTTTAATATTGCATAAATAAATCATCATTAGCACACAACATGCATAACTCTTCCATTGTTTTTTTAATTATATATTGTTACTATATAACTACATAAAATGTATGATACGTTGAAAACTAAATGTGTAAACATTACTTGGGCAGTTATTTGTTATTTTTGAGTTTATGTGAAACTTTTGTAAAGAAGAGCGTTAGTTCATCCAAAGAAAAATGTCGTTATGAAACCCATGGTCTTTAAACAAATCTTTAAAAATTTTTGAATACTTGTACTTTGTACAGAAATATTGTGTACCAAGTATGAAATTTTAGATATTGTACAAAATTTTGGATATTGTACAATTTCGGACTTAGAACATATCATATATACTAAAATGAAAACGTTTTACAACAAAAAAAAAGAAAAAAATTAAATTTCTACTAGATAAGAAATATCATTGGAAAAAAAAAAGTTTAAACATTTTTCTTGTCTAATAAGCAAAATTTATTGCTTAGTTTGAGAAAAGAAAAGCTTCACAATCAGTGCATTTGTTCACGTTTTGCACGTAAAGCAAACACTTAGTGAAACGATCAGACGATCCTTGATTGGCCAATTGAAGTTCATAGTTTCGCTCTTTCTTACAAGTATCCCAGTCGTATACGCGAATGAATTCAGGTTCGGTTCTCTATATAACCCTTCACAAAACTTTGGCATTGCACTATGATAGAAAAAGATTAAAGATAGCAAGCAAACTCGAGTTTTCTTCCCAAATCATCATTATCGTCGACCAAACTTTTATTTCATTTTTTCTCTTTCTTTTTTTTTATTATTATTTTTTCCCTGAAGACACATCTTCAGTCACAGTCAAGAAATATAAACTGATACCAGAGTTTCATTTAAATCAATAGTTATTTTCACTTCTATTTGGTGTACAACTAATTTCTTAAGTTTGTTAATGTTGCTCAACTTTAACGTTGCAACGATTCATTAGATTATAAACACTGTTTGCAAGTAACAGAAAAATTTGCCTGAAATAAGTTATATACTTGTGACTATTGTGGCATGAACCTAGAAAATTTGTTTGTATGCGCGTTGAAAGTTGATGATTAATTCGTTTCGCGATGTTTTGCAAGTAAACTTAAGGCAAACATTTAATTCAAGACCAACGTATTTCTCGTATTTTGTGGAACAGTGCATTTATAAAGCGGTGAAGTTTAATTTGATCTTATTAAGTGTTAATACATTTGATTAAATTTATGGGGCAAATAGATTGAGATTTCATTTTCAACTTCATAAAAGATTTATTTTTTACTTTTCAAATTGTTAAATTATAATATTTTCTTGAATTATTACAGTCAAATGTTTATTGCTGAATTTCCACTAAGAAAGCAAGTCAGAGATCAATTTTCAGCCCCTGCGTATTTGCACAAGGGAATATTTTAAATGAAAATGAGCAACGCAAAGACATCAAAAGGTTAAACACTAATCTGACTGCAAATAATCTCCTCAAAGGATTCCATTAATAAAGTTGCATATAGTATTCCTTTACAAGCATTTCATTTGGAAATACATCGTCAAGAACCTTAGGTGGACAAAGCCCATAATAAAATGTTCTAGTTTGGCAAAAAAGAAGAGAAAAAAAGTGCAACTATGCAGGGTGCAGCGCGTTATCGGAATGCTATATATAAATGTAAATGAGTGGTGCTATCATGGTATGCGCAATTAAGAAGTTATGAAATTCTTCCCTGTCGGAACATCTTTCCATCGCCTTCTGGAGGAAAGGTCGGGAAACATGCCTGTTGATGATTTATGATCCACACCGACGATCAACATTTTAGCGTTCATTATTTTTTACTGGCGTGCTTGCGCGAATGAAACTATAATGTCGCGCTGATTATTCAGCCTGACCGAGTTATGAATTTTTTAGCCATCTGCACTCCGCTCGAACGAGATGTTGCTTTTATTATTTAGATCAAAACCACAAAAATGTTTGACCTTTGAGTATAACTTTTTATGACTTTTTGGCGACAGTTTTTTGTATAAATTTGGGAATTCAAGTTACAAATAAAAACTGGGTTGATTAATGAGAAAAAAATTTTAACTTGACTCGGGTATAAATTTTGAATAATCATTTGTTGATTGTTATTCACAAATTTTGGCAGAGAAATTATACAGATATGTTTGCGTTCAAACTTTGGTAATGAAAAACTGCTCGTTTTCCCTTGATCTATGTATATAATAATATTAAAGTAATTTTTTGGAGAAAAACTTTTAAGAGAATGATATATTTATATATTTTTGAGAAATTTTGCTTCATGAATTATTCAATTTATTGCTATTTCAAAAATATATTTTTGTCTAAAGTGTATTTGCGTGCAAGTTGTTATTTAAATCAAATGATTGACGCTGTCACAAATATCAATCTTGGAGTGACAAAGATCTTTAATAATTAACGAGACTCGGTATTTTTTTGTAATAAAAAATATTTCTTTTCCAATAGTCAACATTCTCTTTGTTGAATTGTAATAACTTTAATTAATCAGAGTTATAAGAAATTAGTTGATTAATTAAAACAATTTCTTTAAAGTGTATTTTACGAAATAAAAATAATCTTCAGCATTTCAGGATATAAAAGTTAATTGGCTTTTTGATATTTTTTTATATTATTATTATTATTAAAGCTTTAATTTGGTTTCGTGAACTTTAAAGCATCAATTTTCTTTTCAAAAGAAATCAATTGTGATGCTACCTCGTCAGAGGAAAATAACTGAATCATAAGGCGAGGGTGGTTAATAAAGTAGGTTAACGTGATGTTGCATTCAATACCGGTCAGTTTATCTTTCATTTATGGTTGATCTGCTCTGACAGGTTATGTGTTTTATAAGCGCGCATTTGATACATCACGCATCAGCTATCTTATCTCATTTGTAAAATCTGCATAGATTTTATGTGTGCACTGCAAAACGATACATCAAGCTAGTGGAAATCAATCTTCAAATACGCACTTTTAAAATTGTGCGACATTTTATAAAACATTATATATATATATATATAAATGAACACTTGGCTTTCGAGTTTCGTTGTTCAATTACTATTGCTTTTATGAATTTTATCGACCACGTTGATGAGATTTTGATTACATATTTTTCAACCGGCAAAACAAAAAATTTTTCCAACTTTCGCAATTAACTTAACAGAGGAGGGGGGGGATCAAATGGAGCGAAGGGTCAAGAGAATTTAACGATAAAATACTCGTCATTGTCCTTGTTCGTTGATCGTCACAAAATATTATTAAAATAATTCAATACTTTGCATTTTTATTCTATCCCAAGCACAGCGATAAAATGTTTTTTCAAAAATAAATTATCATTGTTTTGTGCATTTACATCGGTTATCGAAATTGCTGAATGCTGTAATGATCATTTTTGTCACAACTTCAATTTTCACAGTTTACAGTGTGAAAAATCATCAAATTTTAAATGTTTATATCAAATATATATGAATTATTTCAAATATATAAAAAATAGTTATAACCATTTTATATAAAAAAGTGATAAATATTTAAAAGTTATTTTACATTTTGCAACAAGATTTCATCAATGGTATTAAAAAAATATATATCAAAACCCTTTTCCTGGAATAAAAGCTTCTAAATTTTGTATTAACCTAAATGTAAAACATCAAATTATGTATTTCATCAATGTAAATTTAAATATTATTATTTTTTTTCTTCAAAGATTGTGTTTAGAATTTTTTTGTCACACTGTATTGACAATTATATGTGTGTAGGCGTAGTAGTTTTCTTTTGTAGTGTACTGAACATTCTAACCGCAATTAAAGGTAGCGTCGTAGTGTGGTCGGCCAACGTACATCGTACCTATTTGCTAATTATACTAATGAATATTTATTCAATTATTGAGTGAAACCTCAACGAACCACTGGACAAAAGCATGAAGCCAGCGGTCAGCCACGAGTCGACGGGGATAATTCGTTATTTGTTTCATGCAACTTCTTGCATGAGAACCCTCTTTGTGTCGAGAGACACAAGCAACTCAATTGTACTCGCGTATAAAAAATCAACATCTAATCACAACTAGAGAGCCAATTATCCTACTTTATACCTTGACAGACGGTTGACCTGTTTTGATGTTAATTGTTCGGGTTCATTCAGACGTGAACTCTGTTTCACACTTTCCTGCTTTTTCCGAGTCATTTTTTTGAAAACGATTATATAAAAAATCAAATTAACAATAGAGTATTTGAATTTTGTAGATTTTATACGATTTCAAATATTTTTGCATTTTTTGGTGCTATTATTCGGCTTTTTATTTTTAGTTTATCATTTATCGGATACATTTATTCGACTTTTTTTAACTTTCTACTCAAAAAAGTAATAACAATTACATAATATATTTGACGTTGATTTTGTAGTAATAAAGTTTGTGCTTATTTTCAAAAAATAGTTTTAATATTTTAAAAGTATTAGCCTTGTATACTACGTAATCTTATTTTAGTAATCCCATTATATTTGAATATAATTTTTTTTTTAAAATATATATTTCAGTGAATATTGATTTTAACGAACACAAATTATTTATAAACTCAGCTCATGAGAATTATTTTGTTTGATAAGTAAAAATGTAGAGAATATAAAATTATTGGGAATAGCTAAAATGAAAAAATTAAAGATCGGCGAAAGTAAAATTAGAAAGAGACAAAATAGCGAAGAAAAAAAGGATTGTGTTTCAGAAGAAAGTATTTTGAAAATAAAATGTGTATAATTTTACTAATACGTGAATTAATTGTAGATATTTTTAATATTCGGTAAAAATAAGCATTTACTTTTTATATCTATTATGTTTTTTGCTTACATGTTAATTACAGTTCAAATCATCATTATTACAGAACCATCGAACAGAAGGCAAAAAAGCCTATATTTCACAAACGAAAATATGATCTTAATTCTATCAATCCATTCGACTATTTCTGAAATACAAAAAATGAAGAATGCATATTTTTTGTATTGACGTTAAAATGGATCGCGAGGGTGAAATTCCCCATGTAAACGGTTTCAAGGGGCGAGACAGTCAGGCATGAAAAATGCAATTTGATTTTTGTAAAAGGTCATATTCACAGGGCCGGGGGAAAGACGTTGAATTTTATTTCGACCCCTATCGAAAGTCAACGATTCGAATTCTACGAAAATTCGAGGGACTTGTGCGCCCACTTAATAATACGAACTTATGAAAAATTGTTTGACTTCTTCCTTCGATTGTTTTATTATTAAAAATTATTGTCCGTAAATGTAAATTCAGAATTTTCGAATAACATTGCTAGAAAATAAAGTCACTGCCAAATTTGAATTTCATGGTACAGTTATTACAGTTCTTATACTGTAATGGAACAAATTTAATATATATTTATGAAATTTTCATTTAATTGTATATTCGAGAAGAAAAGTTAATATAATTGTATGTAAAAAGAAAAATATTATTAAAATAAATTGATATTAAACTGAATAAATTTTAATTAGTTTTTATATTATTGTGGAAAATAATAAAGATAAATATACTCAAGCTTAATCTCTTTGAAAAATTTTTTAATCTTCAAAGCTGCTTTAATTTCATGAATATCCGATAAAAATAATTCAATTAATTTTAATTATATAAACAAGTAATTTACCATTCCATGTTTTGTATAAGGCTTATGAAATTCAGAATTCATTTAATTTTACTTATTCATTTTCATTTCAAGTTAAATTAACATTTGATACAATTTAATTATAAACAACAAAATCTATATATCATGTGAAATATATAACAGTGTATTGTAAACTTTATTTTGATGCAAAAACTTTTAAATGAAAATAATCTTTTGATTAAATTTGTTCCCCTAAGACTTCAATTTTTTAAATACATGTATTAAATGTTATCTTATCAAGGTGTTCAAGGTTTTCTTCCAATTTTAAATCAGCCAAATTTTTCTTTATCAATTTAATGGCACCTATATTAACAAGTACGTAAATTAAAAAAACTTGACAGGTGTGACACAAATTGGTATGAATTAAAAAAAACTGGCTTTGCCTTATATCTGCAGGTGTGACAAAATGTTACAGAAGAAAACAAAAAAATCATCGACTAAACTCTTTTCAAGATCAAGAAAAATTGTTGATAAAAAAGTTGCTCGTACAAAAACAGAATCACTTCTGGTAACAACCCCAATTACCTTTCACTTTCCGAATCTCTTCGTGGTTTGAAATTCTAAAATAAAGTTTTTGCACTTTTTGCGGGCAAGTTAAAAATTGGTAATTGGAGTGCCAACAAGTTTTTCTTTTGCATAGCGAAATATGAAAAGGAGCCTAACGTGCTCGCGCCTTAAAGGGGGACGCACAAAATGAACACCTCGCAGAGTTTTTCTTACAAATGGAATAAAAGAAGATGATGAAAGTCAAGTGGGCAGACGAGGAGAGTGCATTTGGCTAACTTGCTTCCGAGCTTTTTCTTGTTTCAACCGACACCAATGTGCTCGCCGGTGCACAAAGCCGCACATACTCGAACGTAACCAATTGATGAATGTGACTCGGCTGCGTAATTCCTCTTCAGCCATGGCATTCGTCAACCTTTTTTGTTCGCTCTTTTTGTTATTCGCAGAGCTTTTTCTTGGTCGTTTTTGCAACATAATTAAAGATACGTTTCACTGTATCAAAAATATTGTTGTTGGGTTTTCTACAACTTTTTTGTAACTAGATACACTTTTAAGAGTCAAGGCCAGCTAACAAGAATGCACATATTTAAAGAAAAAAATTAAATCACGTAAAAATGATCCGTCATTTGCTTTAAAAAATTACATCAAGATAATCTCCATGAATGGATTTAAAATTTCGCTGGCAATTATTTATATCCGTTCAAATTCTCATTTGAAAATATAATATTCTCGGAACAAAAAAATACCATTTTAATATTTCGTGCATATAATTTGTCTCAATAAATAAACAATTTTGAGTTAAAGATCTCGTTTAAAGGCAGGATACTGAAGTTTATACTGATTTTAAGTAGATTTTGATGGTGTCAGGCATTTCTTACTCGGCAAAAATGTAAAGTGAAATTTCAATGCTCGAATGTGTTTTGCCGCACAAAATTACGGGGTTGTGAATATGAATAATTAAGAGAATTGCGGACATCTCTCTCTCTCTCTCTCTCTCTCTCTCTCTCTCTCTCTCTCTTTCAATTTTGTTTTATTTAATTTTGTTTTCCAACTCGAAGGGGGTAACATCTCACATCGCATAATCCGCTTACCCGATTCTGTAACAAGAGTATATTCCTATGTATATATAAATGCGCTCCAATTAAAAATACATTCATTTCGTCTCCTCTTGAAATATGTTTGTTAATGAGGAATACGAGTTTATCACACAAAAATAATTTCTCAAGACAAATTTGACGCCTTATATATTATCACATTTTTTTAAAACATATTAACTCACAAAAACATCTTAAGTAAATTACAAATAAAAAGCTTAGCATTTATTTTTGTGGAAAAATCTTTTTTTAAGAATAATTTTTTTCTTATTACTTAAGACAAATAAGTTTCTTTATGTTTGAACTATTTATCATAAATAATGCTTTTTAGCAGAATAATTGATGTATTATGTAATTTAACTTGTCCTATTTAATGTTGTTATTACTATTTTTTGTTATAAAATGTTTGAGCTTTCGTTTATAGATGATTGCATGTTGCATACAGAACATCCGTAGCTTAATCACCTCAGTCAAAAATTATAATTCGATTTTGCCATAGCGTAATTGATAAACTCATGCAAACATTCCATTTGCTTTGAGTAGACGTTTTTAGTACGTTTGATTAATTGAAATTCTATCCCTTTGTGAATTAAACTGCTATAACTAGTGTATTACAAGATCATGAATTATCTGAGCTCTGAGGGCTAATGCGTTCATCGAGACTTATGTCATGATTTATGATTGCGATTTAAAGTCCAGCTTTGACTTCTCACATCCAATAACATTTATATAATCTTATTTGCAATATCTCAAATTCACTAGTTTTATTTTCATGTTTAACTCTATTCCATATTATTTATCACTTACACTGAATTGCATAATTGTGCAAAATGCATCATTTTATTTTTCAGAATAATTACATTTCTTTTTGATATAATATCTACTATTATGAAAGCTATTATAACTGCGAATAAAAAGAGAGCATTTACCCTATCGTTAGTATTAATGTTTTATCGTTTAATTTCCAGGCTGATGAAAGTTTTAGAATATCATATTTATATGTTTTTTACTAAAATTACCTAGCATGCTGAAAATTGGACATTCATTCATGAAATTCATATGTTTATTAATGACTAATCAATATTGATTCTCTTTTGACGTTTAATATTTAGGTTGAGTTCATTTTCATTTAAATTAAAGTTTAATGAAATTTATTATCAGTGTTATAAGTTTTTGGTCGTCATGTGATGTAACAATAATTAAATTAGCTGCTTTAATTAAAATTCATACTTTTTCTAACAAATTTTCAATTAAAATTAATTAAAATTAACTATAGCAATTGTTTATTTGAAATTATAATTTTTATTCTTCCATCAAAAGATTGAATAAAAAATGTTATAATATTTTAATTGAATTGCATTTTGATGACAACTATTTGTGCTCTCGGGTTACGATAGATATTTAAATGTAAAACATCGCATTTCATTATATATAAAGTGAAATTTGCAATTTACCATTTTAATTCCCTTTTTGTCATAAAATTCACATAAATTCTCACAAAGTGGTCATTTCACCGTGGACCCTTTTAGAATGCCCCTGCCAATTTACACAGAAATGTGTAAATGACTCAATTAATGTCCCTAGAAAATAATATAATTTGTGTACCTCTTCATTCAACGTACATCTTTTTCAACATCAAATCTGCTTAACTTGAAACAACTTGTTGTTTTCTTTTACACATCCTGTAACTCTGCACGTAGTTTCTATACGCGCCATCGGTATTTAACATCCAGCGATCTGCTGCATTTAATGGCATAATTCTGCGCGCACAGGCATAAACTCTTATCACGTTTTAGCAGTTATCTATGGTTGAGTGAAGAAACTTTATATCAGTCGAAGATGCACGAACCTCGATAATGCACTTTAAATTCATCCGTCAACCTGGCTTGCGGTTACAACGACTCAATTTTGGATGATAGAAAGAAAAAAAAGTCGAGTATCTCTCCGCTTTGATGTTTCTTTTCCTCATGCAGAAGCTATTTCAAGAGAAATCAATTTCAAATGCTTCATTTGGTTTAATTTAAATTTGGACACAAAATTAAAGTTATTTAGTTGACACGTGGCGCGCAAGCATTTGATTAAGTAGCGAAAAGTGGAGATAATAACGAGCTGCATATTACGTTTTTTCTAAAACGCAAAACCGTTTACCGCTTGCACGAAGGCTCTTATGTTCATAATACCCGTCTAATACGAGCACGCGTTCTTCTATCTAGCAAATTGCCGTGGCGCAATTTCACCTGAACTGTAAACCAAAAAGTTGAAGCGCAGTATGGAATAAGGAAATAAAAGAGAAAAAAATTAATTTCAACCTCTTGGCTTCTTGTACACATAGCCTATGCATACGAAACGAGCGCGATGAAGCGTCTGATTAGCGTGCAATTATTTTTCGGACGAAGCAACTCGGCCAGCAGCTTTTATATACATATCGATCAGGCTGCGAAAGAAATAATGGCACGTTTTTCCTGAATGCTATTGAGCTCGAGAGTGGTGCGCGGCTAATAGAAATATATCTGCAAGGCAGTTGGCCCAATGGATATCGCTTGATCATTTAACATCCTGAGGAAATTGGTCTATAGAGTCTGTGTGTGTCTTTGCGACTCTGCTCCGTGAAGAATGTTCGCAGATTTATTTCTAATCTAATCTCTAAGAGCTCACGCGTAAATCTATGACTCGATCATTTTTCACCGCAATTTGTACCGAAAGAAATACTTTCCGGTATAAGAAAAGGCTTTTTAGGGCTTGTTTGCGTGCAGATAGTGGAATGTGTTTTTTTTTCTTTTTTGGTT